>SWBT01000138.1:0-110731 GCA_005298045.1 Pleurotus ostreatoroseus | reverse complement strand
TGAAATTCTCTTCAACCAATGGCATAATCTGCTCGTTCTATTTTTACCTCGTACCTGCTTGGCCTACTTGTTTGTCCTTGTTTGTGAAACGAGGCTGTGCGACCTAGCCCTTCGCTGAGTGTGTAGCATGGGAACATTGCTCCACGTGACTCATTGTCGGCTTTGTCATCTTGTTTGCACTTGTTTGTCCTGCCCTATGCTTTAGACTTGTCATCTTGACTTGACTCTAGTCTGTATGATCCATGTGCCAAACACTTTTGGTGCATGACAACGTCTCGCTGGAGTTTTGTTCCATGGCTCAGGCAGATGCAATTCTCAGTGGACTCCAAAGTGGACGTATGCATCTCGCCACCGAAGCGACAGTGGTCGCATGTTCTATTCTTACCAGTGATCCCGCAGATTATACTGCGCGTCCGTTCATGATCTCGGGAACATGCAAGCATGAAACTGTCAAGCAACACACAGATCTTCTCGACACCTGCGTTGAGACTCTTCGAGCCTCTCCCGATATTCCCGACCGTCTTCGTCTCTACGTCGTGACTTCTGATGGCGACTCACGCAGGCGTCGTGCATTGATTGCGATCACAATGAAGGCACCTTTATCCGCTGCATCACCCATATATTCACTCCTTACACCACTCAAACTTTTCAATACAATGTGTGGAAAGGACGACCTGACGAATGATTGTGACTACCTGCATGGCGGGAAGCGATGTCGGAATACTGTCATACGTCCCAAGGGTATGCGCATAGACGGCATACTCGTAACAGCGTCGATGATCAAGAGCCATCTTGTTGAACATGGGATGTCAACGCTGACTGCAGATACGCTGCTTTCTCCGAACGATAAACAGGATGTCGTCTTGATGATACAGCTCCTCAATGCAATCTCTGAACTTCCGTCTTGCTCCGTCAACGCTTCTCCAACATACCAAGGAACCCGCAGAGTTCTTCGTCTCTTAGGTATCTTATGGCATGCTATACTCTCAACCTATCTCGACATACAGCTATCACTCCATGAACAACTTGTCAACCTCAGCACTGCGGCACATTTATTGCTCACGCTATACGCTCGGGAAAAGGGTGATTTCATACCAGTCCAACTATACTTTGATCTCATGTCTATGATCAAGAGCGCATACTTCTGCGTGGCGAAAGCGAAGATCGACAATCCCAATGGTCAATTTTGGCTGATTTTGTTAGGCACAGACTCTCTCGAGCACACATTCGGTAAAATCAGGACTATGATTGGTTCTGATACGAATGTGGATCAGTTGCAGCTTGCAGATCGAATTGATGCTGCCGTCACATGTGTACGCATCTTGGAAGCACATCCTGAGTGGGGCGGAACTGCTCGTCGTCTGAAGATCAAACCGCTGAAGGGACAAGGATCCGATATTTCTAAGTCCATGGATCATATCACACCAAAGGTCTGGAAAGGAGATGTTTACGTTCGCAGTGTTGTGCTACTCACATCGTGGCAGGAAGGGCGAAGACAAGCTGAAGCGGCTCTCGAGAAGGCAGCGATATCAGCACCATTTGATGACATGGATCAAGCGGGCGGATACGACATATTCTGTCCTTTTGGTTCTAATCGTATGATTCTCATCAACGGTCGCATTGACAACTGCGAGCGGGATGAAGACGAGGACGAAAGAGATTACTGCACAGCGGTAGTCTCGGACACCATTTCTCCCAAGGATCAAGCACCAGTACCATCTGACGAAGCATCAGTCCTTGATTTGGACACCCTTGCAGCGAACGCACTGGTCAAGCCAAGTTCTGATGATTGTATTTCCCAGTCAAAGGATGACTCTGACAGTCATCATGCAGCATTCGTGCAAATAGATGAGTCGGCGACAATGAAGCATAAAGCAACAGTCATGCGTCTTTATACCAATTTCCTAGGCATGCCGACAAACTCAAAGGATCGTCTTAAGCGTGTCCGAGGCTTTACCCAGTACGATGAAGCATATTCCGGACAAAGATCAGTCGCATTTGAAGAAGGCAGTGCCTCGGAAGCTGTGCTTGCCGTAGAGGATCCTGCCGTTACACTTGTTCAGTGCGATGGTCTCATTTTCGTTGCTGTTGTTGAGGTTGTTGGCATTTGCAAGAACTCAATGCAAGTGTCAACTATACCTATTACCCATTTGCACGAGCCAAACATTCAAGTTCGCGGACACATTATGACCCTTACTTCGCTGAGCGAGGTACACCAGCCTGTAGAACCCGATTGGGAGTGGGATGGGACATTCATTGAAGGCGCAGACCTCCGCGATATTGACGGTATCTGCATAGAAGCTATCAACCCTTTGACTGCGTCTGGAACGAGTGCTCGTGTTAAAGACATCCAAACCTTCGTTTTCCGAACATCTGAGCTGCAAGGTATCGGGGCTCTGCTGTATAGCAAACTACAGTCCGAGTTACACCGAGTTCAGACTGTCTCATCAACAATACAATTTCCGTACCGAACACTAGATGGTATGTTCTCAGTTCATCTCGGTGAACCATATCTGATATACAAGTTACAGGACAAGCTTGCTTTGTGTGCGAAGATGAGCTTGGTGATCGTACAGCGCACCAAAGGCGGTGTCTATTATGTCCTAGGGTTCGTGTCGAGGATATGACTGGGCCGGAACTTGTACGCCACTGCAGTGCACACATTTTGCACGATACCAAAATGAGGGACGCCGACAATCCTTGCGGCTTCTGCTTGCGAACCGGCGGATCTTGTGTTATATACCTGGAGAAGAAGTCAGCTGGCTCATTACGGATCGACAAAAAGCTCTCACAATGTCCAAATTTGCGAACTCTCTCACTCAAAGTAGCCGCGGAGTATACACCGAAGTCACCATGCACAAATCTACCCCTTGCCTGCCCACTGTGCCCGAAGTCAGCTACTGCCGTCTGGAAGTATAATCTGCGAGCACACATACGCTCGAAGCATCCATCGGCAAACTGTGAACTTCCAGAATACCGCCAGCTGTACAACATTGGCGCAGACGAGCGGACCTTGCTGAAGGCCGTGCTTCTGAAGCCAACACGCAAGCCTCGAAAGAAAAGTAAACGGCACGCTGGCATTTTGAAAGTGTCCGATCTGCATAGTACAAGTAGCGCGTTCAAGTGAGTACTCGCAAGCGACTGATATATGGTTTTGACGGTATACCTTGATAGAGCCCTGCTCGGCACAGAGAAGGATGGTCTTGATGAGGCCAATGGGGAAGCTACTGTATCTGAAGATATTGCGAGCAACGACGGCGGGCTTGATGAACATAGCGACAACACTGACGAGGAGGATGACATATCTGAGTTCGAGGAGCTTGATCCTTTACAGCTAAAGAAAGCACAGTCAACTACACACATAGAAGACAATGAAGTAGACTCGCCTGGAGTAGAACAAACCGTGACCAACATACCACAAGAACCTATCACATCCTCTTTCCAATCACCGATGCCCAATCGAAGCTCACGGCACAAGAAGAGGAAATCAGAAGATATGGAGACGATATGCAGCGAATGCTACGGAGCCCTTTTAGAGTCTGATACCATTCTGCGGTGTATGGGTCCGGCTTGTGAAGAGACAGTGAGTAAATCCTATGTCAAATTAAGTATCATATATCACTCACCTGTTATTAGTATCATCTCGCGTGTCAAGGAATGCTGACGCAACCGACGAAGGACTGGTTTTGCGACGAGTTCTGTCGAGAGAACGCTACGGGAAAGACGGTGGGAGGTAGGAAGCGGGTCAAGCGGCGACGGATAGCTTGAAGCGTACCTGATGTAATCAAGCGCCCGTATCTCGGATCACAGATATTACTATATATGGCAGGTACGGGGGTGGGGGGAGGGGCTGGTCAGTCTTAACCGTGAAATACAACATGAGGTCTTGTTTTTTTTTGGTGCTAGCCTCTTGTAGCAAATATAGGTTTCCAAAACTGGTGATTTGGTCCATCTAAAGGAGATAAGGTGCCTATGAGTGTGGGTAAATGAGTGGAAGGGGATCTCGCGGCTTCCAAGTCAGCGCCACACTTGGGCGCTAGATCCACGTGATGCACTTCCTCTCGGTTGACCGGACTTTGCCCTCTTTCTCATTTTCATACTAGTGCTTGGTCCACAGGAGTATCTGAGTTGCATCTCAGGTCCAAATGACATCCTGTGTAGTTATTCGTTTGCAGCAGCACGCGGCTTTCACCACCAGTTATAACAGCATGTATCAGCCAATCGCATGCTCAGCCCAAGTGCACCCCCCGTACACTGACCCCCGCAAAACGAATCTCAGCAACTATCACCCTCGCAGAAATGCCTGCGAAACCACCCAGTTACTCGAATCCAGACCCGAGTGCTGTTGCTATCGTTGGTACGTGCTCTGGTCGTACTCCTTATTGTTTAAGCTGACTGTAATAATTCCAGGTTTATCCATCAGTGCCCCTGGCGGCGAAGCTCGAGGTCTCGATACCGAAGCGTTCTACGAGTTCCTTCAACGTCGCGGCTCCGGAATCGTCACTGTTCCAAAGGACCGCTGGAATGCCGACGCGTTCTATGGTAAAGGGCCTGGAAAGATATGCACCGTAGGAGACCAGTGTTTCCCCCTCTTCACAACCCACTTACGTTGTGAGTTGTGTAGACCAAAGGCGCTTTTATCCCAGAATTTGCTGCTGGTGATCCTCAAGAGTTTGGTATCACCCCTGCCGAAGCGGCCCAGCTTGCAGTCACCCAAGTAGCCTCGTAAGCACTCTACCCTTTGGAGTCTGATGTTTTGCTCAACGGTAATACAGGTTGCACCAAGCGTTTAACGCCCTTCAGCGCAGTGGTGTTGACTATCGGGGTACGAACACGGGCGTGTTTGTCGGCTGCGGTCAGTCAGGCACATCTGGTGGCGAGGATATGACTAACATTTTCCGCTTTGCAGCCGGAGGAGGTCCGCCGATGGAGATGGACATCACTCAAGCTGGCGGTTTGTCTTTATCTCTACGATACCATACCATAATTGACATTGCCTCTAGCGTACTACATGACTGGGTCCTCTCTATCGATCACCGCTAACCGTATTAGCTATGTCTTCGACCTACTGGGCCAGTCTTTGCCCGTAGACACCGCATGTTCCTCCAGTTTGACTGCGATGCATCTCGCAGTTCAGGCTATCCGCCGCGGCGAAATCGACCAAGCGGTCGTCGCAGGCGTCAACGTCATCTTGACCCCACTCGAAACCGCGTCCTTCAGCCAGTTGGGCGTTATGAGTCCAGACGGAATCTCCAAGTCTTTCGACGATGAAGCCAATGGATATGCACGCGGCGACGTCGGTACGTGGTTTGTCACTCTTTCCAACCTTATTGGATTGTCACTGAAGCTTGCAATGACACCTGGTAGCATCCGCGGTTGTCATCAAACGCCACGATCTCGCGGTAAAGGACTATGACCACATCTATGCAACGCTCGTAGGAAGCGCCTTGACGTCGTGCGGCTCGATCATGGGGTCCCTGACCACTCCCAGTCCGGAGGCGCAGACTGCTGCTATACGCAATGCGTATCATGATGCAGGTCTAGAGCCTCATCAAGCGGATTTCGTTGAATTACATGGTGCTGGAACAGTTGTAGGCGACGCGCTGGAAGCATACGCGGCTGGCGCCTTATTCTCCCAAAATCGCGACGGGCGAGAAATCCTCATGGGCTCTGTCAAAAGTAACGTCGGACACGGTGAAATGGGGTGAGTGGCTAGGCCCAGACTTTTACACCTCAATTGCTCAATAGACAATAGCGCCTACATGAGCTCCCTCATAAAGGTGATTTACATTTAGCTGCATTGACAAAAAGATCTACAATGTTAAAACCATGCCTGTAGGTCGTGATGATGTTAGACCGCAAGCAAGTGTTACCCAACGGTCACTTTTCCAAACCCTCCACAAGGATTGAATTCGAGAAATACAATCTTAGGGTTCCAACAAGCGTCGAAGAGTTTGTACCGCACGATCCCGAACTGGGCCTCATTGCTTCGATCTCCAGCTATGGTTTCGGAGGTGCGCACAGCATGCAATCTTCCAAAAATTTCACTGACCCCCAATTTCCGAACTCTATCCTCTATTACACAGGTTCATGCGGCCACACCGTGCTGCGTGCACACGAACATCGTCCCACCCACGTCGACAAGCACAGCCTAGAACAAGGCCCCTTCCTCTTCGCGATCGGTACGCGAAGGCACCCCCCAGTACAGCGATCTCCCTAACTGACGTTACCTGTTAGGTGCCCTCACTCCCAAGTCTGTGCACACCCTCATCGAACGTTACAAGGAAGACTACGCCACTTCCGACCCGTTAGCCCTGTGCGAGCATCTCGCAAGCCGTGCCCGGCAGATGCCTTGGAGGACGTTTGCAGTAGGACACTCGCTTCAGAACGCATCCTTTCCGGATCCTGTCATGGTCGGCAAACGCCCTTATCCCGTCGTCCTTTGCTTCTCAGGGCAAGGGCCTCAGCACTGGGATCAAGGCCGAAATCTGATGCGAACCTACTCCGTTTTCCGCGAGAGCATCGAGGCGTGTGATGCTGTGCATGAAGCATACACGGGCCGGTCTTGTCTAAAGGAGACTGGTCTGTTCGTGGTTGACGCACCAAAGGAGTCGGCCTTGAAAGGCAGTATGTCGTGGCCGGCGGACATCATCTCCGTCGCAATCACATTCTTCCAGATTGCAATGTTCGACTTGCTGATTTCGCTGGGTTTAAAGCCTGACGCGGTAGTTGGGCATTCGATTGGCGAGACCGCGGTGTTGTACGCGTCAGGCGCTATGTCACGCGATGTATGTCCTGGCTTCCTTTCCTTACTCTCACTCATACTCACGGATCTGTTACATGTCAGATGGTGGTCAAGATTGCAATTGCCCGAGGTCGTGCTCTCTCCAAGGTCGACAACACCGGCGGTACCATGGTCGCTATCTCTGGCTGCGACGAGTCCAACATCCGAGATCACATTGCCGCTGTCTCCTTCTTAGGCACACAGACCGGCATGCCTGTTGCGGACCTGCATCTTGCAGCGTTCAACAGCCCGACTGACATCGGCGTCTCCGGGCCGGAGGCGCAAGTCGACCTGCTCCGAACGTACATCGAGACGTGGGTTGATGGCGTTGCTGCGCGTAAGCTTCGTGTGAGCACTGCTGTACACTCGCCGTTCGTCGAACCCTGCCAGGAGACCTACCGCGCAGAGCTCAAGACTATCTTCGATCATTATGAGAGCGCCGGCGCCGGACCGTTCGTTCCGAAGGTGCCAACGATGTCGACAGTGACGGCCGATTTCAGGGATGGGAAGGAATATACGATTGACTATCTGTGGCAAAACCTGCGTCAACCCGTGCTTTTCTGTCGGGCGATTGAGAATCTAGTGGAGAAATATGGGCAGTATACTGCGTTCGTCGAAATATCGCCTCATCCGGTGTTGTCTCAAGTAAAAGTTCTCATCTTCCGAATGACGCTTTTGACTGACGGATAAGTACAGTCTATCAAGAAAATGGGCGTTCTGGACTCGCTGCCTACCTCTTCTCGTCCACCCTCTGCACGGCAACTAAAGGCAGGGGCCAGGTTGATATCCGAACACGAAACTCTTCTACGGGCCCTTGGGCAATTGGTGTTATACGGCATCAACTCGGTATGTCTCCAATCATGTCATGGTCACGGATGCAAGTGCTGAGCTTTTGGTTAGATCAACTTCTCGGTCCTCAATGGTTGTCCTGCTGAATATATCGAAGGGCCTCCATATCCTTTCCAGTGGAAAGTGACACCGTTTGCTTTGCCAGTTCCTTCCTACCTCAACCGTCTTCTTCCTCGTACTCGCCCGCTTAACTCGAGGAGACTGCGTGTCAGCCCACAACTACCAGAGACATGGATTTCCCACCATGTAATTGATCACTCTGTAAGCGCTATGTCATCTGAATTCAATGACTTTGCTGACTTTGGTCATACAGAACCTTATTCCTGCGGCTACCTATATTGAAATGGCTCTTGAGTTCCCTGGGGTGACTCAACTCTGGGATTGCCATTTCGAAGCAGCATGTATCCTGGAAGAGTCGGTGCCCGCTGTCACTCTTGAGGTATCGAAGGACGGTATCAGCTGGTGGGTCAAATCGTCGACCGCCTTGCAGTCTGTGGAGGGGGATCTCGAGTGGACGCGAACTGGCGCCGTGTTCGATAAGACTCACGCCTACGGCAAGGTTGGTTACGGCAAGCCCCAGCTGGACTCTTCTTCCATCACACGCGTCGATGTCGAAGCGGTCCTCGCGAGATGCCTACAAACGAACTACAAAGAGGAGATGTACGCAGACATGGAAGGCTTTGCACAATTTGGCGACGAGTAAGTACGACAACCTCATTTCGTTCCAGATTCTGACGGACAGCGCGTAGGTTCAAGCGCTTGAACAAAGCTTGCATGAATGAAACGGAAGCTATCTGTTGGATACGGGGACACGTCGAAGGCGTCAACAAGACTGATTATCAGTTTCATCCTGCGTTAATGGACGCAGTCTTCCAGGTATGCACAATCACAGGGACTCGGTGTTCCGTCCTAACCTTATTCGTACCCTCCATGCTAGACGGCGATCACTTGGAACATGGTAATATTACCTCTCAGACGTTCGTGATCATGGAGGCTGATTTTATTGCTCAGCTATACGACAAGATCAACGTTGGAGACAAGGACCGTTCATTTTTGGTACGGGTTGATTTCTACGTGTATGGACGATGGTCTAACATATGACTAGCTTCCCCACTCTCTGAGACGCGCCTATCGTAACGACGGCAGCTACGAACCTCTAGTTCTCCCCGAGGAGTTCATTACATACACGATCCTGCAGGAGTGTTCGCCGCGGCACTGGATCATCGACGCTTACGTCTTAGATGATACAGGAGCAGTCTTGTTCACCTTCGAAGGTACGTTATCGTATTTACTGGCTGAATATGATGTTCCTATATATATCTGTTCTCAGGCCTCTACTTCAAGCTGGTTGATCAGAACGAACAATGGCCTCAGCAACGTTACAGCATGTACTGGCAACCGCGCGCTCTTCCACAAACACAGCTGGAAGGTCACAAAACCTTGGAAGGACCGTCAACAGACACGATCGAGCTTATGAAATTGCTCGATCAATTAGCGTTGGCGTACACACACGATACCATAAGGTACAAAACTCGCATACACAATGAGTCTACTATGCCTCATCTCTAAGCTATCTACAGCACGCTACCAGGCAATCTCGAGGTCGACTCTCCCGATCGCAGGCGCTATCTCAACTGGGCTCGGGCTCAAACAGAGCAACACCCCAGGACGTCGTTGCCAGATATTCCAGCCAGTGTCCGACAAGATTTTGGCAGCTTGATTGAGCTGACTGAGCGAGTAGGGCACAAACAGAGAGGTTCGAGAGCTCAAGCTTTGATTGCTGAACAAAAGGTTTAACGATGGTTTCTAGACATCATAGGCTCCGCCGCAGTGGCGATCGAGCTTCTTTTCCACGACGATCTCATGAACAAGGTCTATGAGCAGCCTCCGTTCACAGGGTTCTTATTCGACAAATTCGCAAATCAGTTTGTGGATCTCGTGCAGAATGCTGCAGGATGCGGCAAACGCGTAGTCCGAGTCCTCGAAGTTGGTGCCGGAACAGGACGACTTACGGTGATGCTGGGTCAAGCACTGATTGATGCCAAGATGGATGAACTATGCTTTGTCGATTACGTGACTACCGATGTTGCCACATATCTGGCCCAACAGTCCGCCGCCAGGTCTCCTTGGCCAACTGTCACATCCATGGCATTCGATCTCACTAGTCCCATCGAAGAACAGGGTTTGGATGCTGGATCCTTCGACATCATCGTCGGGTTCGATGTCCTACATGCTATTCCGAACATCCAAAGTACATTGGGTAAATTGAGCGAGCTGCTCCTTCCTGGAGGACATATCGCTATCCTTGAACTCGATGGAAGATGCTTTTCCAACGGGGCAACGGGGTCGTTATGTAAGTCCACAAGGTTTAGGATGATCACGGTGCTAACTCAGGCTTTGCAGGGATGGACTTCATATTCGGATCGTTCGCAGAGTGGATGGGCGTCCTTGACGAGCGTCCCAACGCCGAGCACTGCTCACTGACACCAGACCATTGGAAAGCAGAGCTGCAAAGAGCAGGGTTCGCGGATACTTTGATCGTCTCCTCGTCCACTGAGGTGATCTCCCACATCGCATTTGTATCGCAAGCATCACCGAGCTCGACGCCCCCAAGCCCAGCGTCGTCGACCTCGTCGACCTCGTCGCCCAAACCTCTTACGCCACCACAAACCTACTTGGATCCGCATATTCGTGCCGTCTCCCCAGACGCATCCTCCGAGTCGGACGACTGCGACAGTATTGGAGATAAGGCCCTAAATGGCTTGAGTTTTTCTTCGATACAGCCAGCGGAAAGCACCCTCGGCCTCACGTCACCCATCCCCACCTCCGGTCTGATCGACGATAGGACCATAGTGCATCATTTCAAGGCAGGTGGTGAAGTTGAACTTGTGCATCTATTGGCATGCCTCGACACCAACGTCCCCTCCGTTGTATGGCTGCACGCGGACTCGGATCCTACAACCTGCGCACTTCTTGGAATCGCCCGCACCATCCGCCACGAGTTTGGTCTCTGGAGAATCATGTTCGTCCAGTTCGACCCGTCGTGGAATCCGCAACGCCAGCAATCGTTCATCCGAACGAAGCTCATTCCGCTGAAACGGGTCGACCCTGAGATACACGTAGACGCGCAAGGCGAGATATTTGTCCCTCGCGTGGTCCCGGCTCCCTTGACTCCTCAGGTGGAAAATCTCAGCGGGCATCCCGTTGGATTCAACAAGCATGAAATTTGGCGAGCTTATCCGCCTCCTCTAGGGCCGCGAGATGTGGAGGTCAAGGTTGCATACATCGCTGCGACGCCAGCGTTTCCGGATTGTTGCCAATTTTCAGGTGAAGTCGTTGGAACAGGATCGCAAATACCAGATAGCACACTGCTGGGTCGGAAGTGAGTATCTCTCTACGTTGCGCCGTTACATCTGCCCAAGCTCATTTCTCTTGCTCTATTTCCAAGGATTTTTGGTGTTGCCCCAACAAGAGACGGTAGCGTGATTGTGTGTAAATGGGACCAAGTAGCGACGATCCCGCCCGGCATTGATGAGGCCACTGCGGCGTCACTGGCAGGCCCGCTTGCCTTCATTTCATCGGTAGTATCAAGGGCAATATCAACTGTCCGTACGAAGAAACCTCGGGTTCTGCTCCATCTTGGTCGGCTTTCGCCCGCTGCCTCCGTTACTCTGTCATATTTGAGTATCCTGGCGCTTGACATTACCGCAACCGTCAGTGATCCAGCTCCTTCAAATTTCAAGCAATTGCCAGCGAACATTAAGGTATTCCAATCGACACCCTGTGATCTATGGTCGTTCCACGTCCGCAAGTGGGCCAACAACGGAGTGGATATCGCCCTCAACTTCGACGCGGATCCGAGCCTTACGAAAGAGACCGTTCAACTGTTGTCGACAAGAGGTACATTGTTCCAGATTGGTTGCGAACTTCCGTCGCAGCTTCGACGGGGTTGCCACTATATGTCCGTGGACTACCGCGATGTTCTCAACGAGGAGGGGCTGATGCAATCTGCGCTCGACAACGTACCCTCGTCTATCTGGCCTCATCTAACTTCCTCTTCGATGATCTTCCCGTTGTCCAAACGTTCCGAAGCTTACGAACAGATAGCTTCTGCCATGTCCGAAGGGCGTACGGTGCTTTTGGACCTGCGTACCATAGAGCCCGATCTGCCTGTTACACGAGGCGGACTTATCCGTGGTACCGCGGCATTTGACCCTCGAGCATCATACGTCGTTATCGGAGGTGTAGGTGGTCTCGGAGTGAACATAGCGCGATGCCTAGTCGAGAATGGCGCAAGACATGTCATCTTGACGTCTCGTTCCGGTGAAAGCGTACGTCGATCATTCAAGCGTTCCTTATACTCGATGCTGATGTCTTTATAGGCGTTCAAACCAGGGAAGCTTATTCGCGAGAAGAAGATCATCACATATCTACGTGATATTCCAGGAGTTACCATCGACATTCTTGCCATCAATTGTCTAGATGCTGAGAAGACGGGCGCCTTATTTGCTCAGACGCAACGTCGCATCGCAGGAGTCTTCTACGTGGCTGTGCAGCTCAACGATCAGCTCTTTGTCAACCTGAAATCAGAACAAGACTGGAAAGCTGGTAATATAGTCTCACATTCCCCTTATGTGCAGTTGCTGACACGGCGCTCTGCTAGTATCTGACGTCAAAGTGGAAGGCTTGAAAGTGCTGCTCAAGGCCGTCAACCCTAACGACTTAGATTTCCTCGTCCTGACGAGTTCTATGGCTACCGTCACTGGCTCCCCAGGTACGTGTGTGCTTGATTTCACCGATGCCCGTGCTTAACTAGGTCACAGGCCAAGCAAATTACGCCGCAGCACAGACAGAGATGGAAGCTATGGGAGCTCTCCTTCCGAACACCATATCAGTGACCGTGCCTCCCATCGTGAGCTCTTGCTGCCTCCTCCGATGAATGTGACGTCGCTGATTGACCCGTATGTCTACAGTCGGACGGCGGTGTGTTCGTGAGAAGTATGCCTACCGGTAGCGCGCGGAATGCAGCTCTTGACAAGGTATGCAAGTAATCCCTGACTGTGAACTCACTAGTGCTTATCTTCTACTGATGTGTAGTACAAAGCCCTTGGCATGACTGGGCTTCGCGTAGCACAACACTGTGTGGACGCTATATGGAGTCTCAACTCAAGCTCAAGGTATTCTGTATATATCCCGCCGACAGACTGGAAGAAGGTAATCGAATGTACGTCTTGTTCCTTCACGGCATCGTTCCATTTAGATAACTATGTTTCCTCTAGTGGGATCTCCTGAATATAGCTTCAGCTTGCGCCATCTCGTGGCCAAAGAGACTCAGGAGGGTGGAGGTGCGGCCGCAACCAACGAACGATCCATCAGAGCCGCCTGTGCCATCGTTCTCTCGCTTGACGTCAAAGACGTGGAGGAGAACATACCCTTAGCTAGCTATGGTCTGGACTCCTTGACGTCGGTACGCCTGAGCGGCATCCTCAAGCAGTACTTCGACATCACTGTCACACAACTTCAATTGCTGAGCCGACACATGACTGGTACGGAGAGCACTTATTGATTTGCATGTTTTTGCAACTGACTCCTTCACAGTCGAGAGGCTGCAGGCTATGCAGGAAGAACAACGTCTCGCAGCAAGTGATAGCCAAGGATCCAGCGACGCCGCCGACCAGCCATCTGTCGATCAGTCGACCGCCGACGACACAGACAAGACCGTGGTGCGGCTCAACACCGCTACAGAGGGCACGCCTCTCTTCATCTTCCACGGCGCTGGCGGCGGCATTCTGGTTCTACGCAAGATGGCCGAGAAGCTGGACTTCCCGGTATTCGGCGTCCAAGACACCCAGGACGCGCCAATCACTGGGGCACTCGAGCGTCTTGCAGAGTTCTACCTTTCGAAGATTGTCGAGAAGCAGCCGAACGGACCGTATCGTCTCGGTGGTTTCTCCTTTGGTATGCACCGGTTTATTTTGGGTTTTCAGTGATTAAATGAGGTTTTGCTTGTAGGTACTTGCCTTGCTCTCGTAACCGCCCGTATGCTACAGGATGCAGGCGAGACCGTTGAAGCTATCGTCATGCTTGAAGGAGCCCCAACCGTCTACCAGCGGCCGAAGTTCGTAGCATCCACCACAGCGAAGATTCTAGACGGCACACTCCGCGACGAGGTAAGTAGTAATAGGTCAAGCCACTCTGCTAGAGTTAATAGATTTTCTGTAGATTCTCAGTCTCATCAAAGACATGGTCTCCAGCGGTGCTATCGACGACGCCAACGACGTCACGCACCAATTTTCTACTCACTTCGAGCAGGTACAAGCTGGCAGCTCTGGAGCGCGATGGGTCGCGAGATTCTGCAAGGCATACGTAGCCCACAGTACGTATCTGATCCCTTTACGCATGTCAGGATCGCTGATATACTATGACAGTCCTCATGGGCCTCCGCGCAAGCGAAGAGTTAGCTCAGCGTAGGAAGGAAGGGGCCTTGAAAGACTTTATCTGGCCTTCTGCAAGGACGATTCTGGTACGCGCCGACGACGGTATAGGTGCTCAGGCTGCGGCGGAAGGATCGTCGAGGTTCCTCGACCTTGATATGTTGACCTCAAACATTGAGATGCGTGAACTTCCTGGTACGCACTTCGGCATCCTAAGTCCAAACGCCGGGCTGGCAGAAGTCCTGAACGAGTTGCTGTAATCTCTATCACCGCACTGTGTACACAACTAGATACGATTTACGCTTACACCCTGTACAACATTGTTAACACCGCTTATATCGCATAGTCGCTTACCCTGAACACTTGTTCCGCTGGGAGATGCGTGCCGTCTTTGGATGTGACTTCCGATCTTTAGTCTGATCTCATGCCACACCCATAAAAGTGGTCTTCAAAGGTAGTCTCAGGGCGTGACGACGTAGCAAACACTTCGTATACCGACAGCTACGCAGTAGCATTGATAGAAAAAGCGGTGTTAGGCCCTCCATATAATAAGGCAGCCTTTGGATTCCATGGTCAGAATAGTATGTTTCATGACATCTCAGTTCTCGTTTCGCCGCGGTAATGCTTGCCAATCTTGCTTGAGTCCCATTGATTCTATGAGCTTTGCAGGCATACAGTATACGGGGTCCAGGTCTTCTAGACCAGGATACCCCAGCAATGATAGACCTAAATTGGTGGCGAGTCGTACGAGCGTGCCAGAAAAATGTTAGTAAACTCACCTGCGATGCCGAATTGGGTATGGAAAACATCTGCCTGGTCTCCAGGACGGTCAGCTAAACCGCCGTGATCAGCATCCTGTCCAGATGTCAAATCGCATCTTTCGCATCTTTCGAAAAAACGTACCTCTGCAGAGAGAATGAACTGTACTAGTTTGTCCGAATCTATCCAGGATATTTTCTTGAGAATTGAAAGCGCGGATAGAACCCAGTAGCTATAGCAAACCTATCGAAGAGCGTCAGGCGATGCTTTTGATGATGAAGAGCTGACTGACGTCCTCCAGCTTCTCTGGTCTACCGTTGAATCCGCCATTGGGTAACTGTCTTTCTGCCAGCCACCATGCTAACGTATCCTGGTCCACCTCATGCAGTCTGTCCAAAATCGCCAACGAGGCGGTGCAAACGCACACTAGAAGGGTCATAGGCGCCTCAATCAACAGTATGCATAAGAGATAAAGCCAGCAGACCTTGTGCAGCATGGCTTTCCGCGCCGATCACTGCTCCGAAACCTCCATCAAAGTTCCTGCAACGTAGAATATACCCAGCGGTTTTGTCGATATCAAGTTCGCGTAACCGGTCAAGGAGGGAGAGTGCGTTGATCGCACAGTAGGAAAAACGAGTGTCTATCTCTCCGTATTTGTCCCCTGCAAATACGCCCGAGGGTTGCTGCAGGGAAAGTATGACTGAGGGTAAAATCCGCTAGTCGGTGTCTAGTGCTCTGGGCGGCGCAAACGGACGCACATTTCGTGACGCGATCAACGTCTATGCGATCCAAAGCGTCTTGCATGAGAAGGATTTGTATCGCACTGAGCGTGGCATGAAGATGGGCATCGTGAGACGGATGTGGGCCAAATGCTCCTGTCAAAAAACGAAATGTGGATGAGAAGCCATCTTGCCTACTACTCCAAGCAAACCAACCTGCCTCCTCGTCCCAACAGCTCATTACAAATTCAATCATTTCCTCACGATCCAGGGCATCTTTGCGTTTCATTACACAGAGAGCTGTCAAGCCCCAATATATGGCGTTCACGCGCAAATGTGCGGTCAAGTGATAGGTAAGATCATCCTTGTTCTACAGCATGCGGACCACGGAAGCTCAATCATCTCACGATGATGAAAATATGCTTAATACTTACCTGTCCAAGATCTTGGATGTACTTTACATGCAATGGGATATTGAGACGCGGTAGAGAGGCCATAATGAGGTCGAAAAGGAGGTCGGTCTGTAGTTAAAAGCAATTCAGAGAGTAAAGATGAAGGCAATAAAGTTTTCACTAACACAGACCTACAAACCAGGTACACGAACTCTCGGAATGGTAAGGCTGCTGAACGTTGGGACGATGAGGAGAACGCAAAATGCCGAGCAGCTTGAATTGATAGGCGCCAAAGCAGTGACAATATTTGGTATCACGTGCTAAGTTCCAACCACGTTTAAGTCCACGAACCTCGTCCATCTCTTTTACGCTGAATTGGATGTAATGCCAGAAAACGTAGATGCATATAAGCACCTGGCCGCAGCCGAATCAGGAACTCAGCAATACAGCAACAAACAATGGCGCTACCGCTTGTGGCGAGCTCCGGTGTTCAGTTCACCTATCGTCCTGCCAGCCGAACAACCTTGACAAGGCAAATGAAGGTCTTTCCGTGCATAGAATACATCTGAAAAATATCTGTACGATACAGAAACTGGCATTCTGCGAGTACGTCATTTATTGCAGTTCGATGTAATGATACACTGACGAACCTTTGTAGGGGGGACGTTGAATGGAATATTGATCACCGCAGTCGGGCTCAACGGCATCCTACGACCTATCCTATATTCTCCATTCTACCTTGATATACAACCAATGGTCTTTCTTATAACGATGAAACCTGTTCTTCAGGAATAGCGCGCATTGAAGGTTCTTACAATCACACTGCCTCCGAACAGCTTGAGGCTTCGCGAAGTCATATAACCCCACGCCCTATATACGGATTTCATCTTGAACTAAGTTTGCCAGACTCATGCCTCGTGCTTGCCACCCTTTGTAGCATACTTAAACTGGCCCTAGACCTACACGATCTCGGGAGCAGCACCACTGCATCTAGTCACCGCCGCACTCTATACTTTGCAGCTATGTCTGCAGGGGAAAATCCTGAAACTAATGGGACATTTACGTTCAGGTTGGGCAGCGCGCAGATTGAAATCCCGGAACGAAAGGTTAAGCGAGGTGCGCACTGAAATACTCGCATGCAAAGCGCATTTCATGCTCACCTTATGTTTCAGAAGTCACCCGTTTGCGTGGTCAAATACAAAGGGAGCTTGTTAAAGCTCAGGAGTTCCTGGATCGGCTCGGATTGACTCGTACGCTGCAATTCCTTTTCCTCGAATTATACCCGTGACTTCTGTCCATAGGGATCATCGACGACAACGGTGATTTACTCACTCGACCCTCGTCTTCCAATTCATCGCCTACTGTTCGTACAGCTACGTCACCCTCCTCTGCTGAGGCCGAGTTTTTGCCTGCCTATGCTGCTCAGGATGACGCCATAAACGCACTGCCGAACCCCTCTATTCATCAACTCACGGATATTTCGGATGGGAATGTAGGCATGTCTACTGCATCTGCAGCTACTCAACATACTATCGGATCGGTCTCTATTTTAACGACTCAGCCAGTCAGTCAGTCAGATCTGTCACCGCAACGATCTCCAGTCGCTCCGCAGCCTCCGCCATATTCTCCGCATTCTCCGCGAAGCTCTCAGCCAGAGATAGCGCTGAACACCAATAATGTGGGAGTACATGAATCGCCTGCAGCTGTAAATTCTGGCGTGGTCACACTCCCTATGAGCCCTCAACACCCGGAGGACGATCGTCTCAGCGCTGTCTCTGGTAGCCGCAGCCCAACATCACACGGATATCTGTCAAGAGATGTTTCTCCAGCTCTCCAGATATCTGGTACAAGCATCTCAGCAGCCATGGAACCGGATGAAATGGACGCGGAGCTGGATAGCGCAGAGAGACAACAGATCATGGAACCTGTTCCTTCCCACCCATTCTTCCGTCGTCGTGCCGCTAGGCGAATGCCGACTTGGACATCGGCCGCGGAAGCCCTTCAGTCAGACACTATCTCTATGAGCCCACAAACGGCGCGTCCGCCATCACCGTCCTCGTTCTTTACAACATTCCCCGAGGCATCGTCAGCACATTTCCCGCAACCATCGTCAACTGTTGAAAAGAGAGCCTATACAGAGAGTATCCCGGGTCCATCCCACGCCTCGTCTACGTCTACAGCTCCGGGTCCTAGCAATACCTCGATTAACGTAGGAAGAATGATAGCGGGTGCAGAGAGCCTTCGCCGCGTCGCTACAACCTCGTCCGCGCGGAATGCGCTCATGACATTGGTGGTGAATGAGGCCGCAGCCGTTATGGGTTCACTTCCCAATCATGAGGACGTCATCCGGGCATGTTTGCAATCCGAGAGTGCATTCAATACTTGGGTTCAGTATTGCCAAACCGTGGAAAATGGAAGGCAATTCGCAGATGCGTTGTTGTGTACGATGCAGCGAGTGAGTTACGGCATTCGCAAACATAACGTCCGCTCATAGGGCCGTTTCTAGATGCTGGATCAGCCCCGACCACGCCTTGCTGATGGTGCTCTTCAACTACTGCGTCGTACGATGATGAAGCTCTCAGTGAAATGCCAGGTCATACCGTCGATCCTATTTCAGCATGGAGCTGAATGCTACGAGCCTCTACCACGAAGTGGTGGCAGTTTTGGGGATGTTTTTCACGGGACGTTGGCGGGGAAAGAGGTCGCGCTGAAGCGACTTCGTTTATTCCAAGTTGTCGACAAAGACGAATACTACAGAGTAAGTGTCCACTATCTGTATGATGACCAGAAAGATTTACACCCCGTTAGGACCTATGCAGAGAAGCACTTTTGTGGCGGCAACTGCATCATCCTTTCGTTTTACCCTTTCTTGGGTTGGACGGCAACCCAGCCAGCGGGGCTGTGTATATGATATCTCCTTGGATGACGAACGGAAGTATACCCAAATACATGCAAGAACATTCTGAAGATGTGACTGCGCGACTGAAACGGATATGGGTCAGTGGCTCTATATCTTGAGTAATTTCATAGATTAATTTACAGCAATGGCATAGATATCTCAAGCAGCGAGCGGTCTGAGCTATCTTCACGACAACGGCATCGTCCATGGCGACCTCCGTGGGGTAAGTGGACCGTGATGTACTTACTGATCTTCTTGCTCACAATAGTCTATGACAGGCAAATATCCTACTGGACGAGCACAACTACGTCCACTTGGCTGACTTCGGTCTCGCAAAAATAGCAGACGCGGGGAAGAGCACTTTGGGCGTTAGCACTTGGCATTCTGGAGCCGCGAGGTGGATGCCTCCCGAAGTCCTCAAAGGCGGGCGCTGTACGTTTGCGGGCGACGTGTACTCGTTTGCCTCAGTCTGTCTCGAGGTATATTCTTGCTTCATATGGTTATACCGCAGATTTGCCGACTTATCGGCGCTTCCCAGATTGCTTCCGACCAGTACCCCTTCCCCCAGTTAGCTAAGGATGCGCAAGTCATTGCTTGGGTGTGTGTAGGCAACGTTCCAGAGTGGCCAGATACTAGCGATCCAGATTTGAACGAAGTAGGCTATTTCGTAACCCCTGCATGGGATGGAAATCCCGAAAGCAGGCCTAACATGAAAGCTTTAAGAGACAGCCTAGCATTGTGATACTCCCATGTAGCAATCATGTTATTCTACACACCAAAGTGCACAAATGGAGCCCAATCATGAACATGCAATTTCTTCTCGTCACGTAGAAAGAGCAAGGCCAGTTGCAGTGCGTAGGCTGATTCTGAGGCGTCCGGTAGTCTACCATCATTCCTCTCCCGGAAGAGGTGTTCGTAGACCTTCTCGGCCACGATAGGCCCATGCTCGTCGCACATGGTCCACATGGTCGCAATCACACTCCTAAAACCCGCGAAGTGTAGCCCCGCAGCGACGTGGATAGCTTCATCTGACAAACCGGGAACACCAAGCGCCGTCTCGCATGCAAGAAGCATCGCGAATTCACCGCCCTCTTGCTCTGCCAGGCGCGAGACAGGCAGACTGCCGTCGTCCAGCACGAGTGCACTATCCATCGGATTGGTGATACTTTGTGTACCGTGGCATGCGAAATGGACCCAATCGCTTCCGCGTAGAGCGTCGCACACGGTGTTGACTCGTGCCGCGTTGTCCATGATGACGGATACATTCTCGGTCCCTGCATATCTCCGCAGGACGTCGACCTCTTTCTTTGCCAAGGGTAGACGCCCGCGCTCGCTGTTGCCGGAGTGACAGACTGCCAAAAGACGGGGCTCGCGAGAGGACGCACGTCGGCTGTACGATTCGAGGAGCATAGAAAGCGTGGGTATATATGACGAGATTACCCAATCCAGCATACCCGGCCTTTTGCGCGATTGTCGGCGTGGTCCAGCGGCGTGAAGTGGTAGCATAGCGAGCCGGCCCGTAAGGCACCAACGGATGTGGGCGAGAGGTCTGGAATGAAGCCCGTCACCGACGACAGACAAGGCCTGCAGTTCCGCGAGGACGGGTTGGCAGATCTGCTCCCACAGTTTTGCAAGGATGGTCTTCAGCTCTCGTCTGGAATCGTCCCCAGGAAGCGCCCCATGTAAATCGGCGACCGCATAGTCTATTTGACTTCTTGTCAGACTAGTGAGATGGACCAGGCGCGGATCTCCTTCCGAGGGAATAATAACAACGTCACAACGATACTCGCTGATGTTCACCACGACGATGGTAGCAGACGCTGCCGCCTGCTTGAGTTTGGCGAATGGAACGGGGAGTAAGAAGTCGTGGAAATTATCGAGTTCGCGGACCCTCTCCAGTAGTGACTCCCACTGTTGTGCCAGCTGCTCTGTAGTCCGCCCAGCCTCCTCTTTGTGTTGGAAAACGGGCTTGAAAGCCGTCTTCGCGACCTGCTTTGCGATACTATCCAGCTGTTTGGCGAGCTCAGGTTCCTGATCAGCCAAAGCTCTAAGGTCTGCGCGTAGTTGAGAAGCTTGAGACCATAGGATGGCCCGTCCTTGGTCCAAAAGTTGTACAGCAAGTCCGAGATACTCCTCTCGGCACCCAGGGAGTAGTTCTGCCAGCCTGATCGCACAGGCAGCGGCGTCGCTGGCGAGTGTCCTAGGAATCGAGTATAAACGTGCTAGGCGCGATGTAGCACTCAGCCCGATCCAGGCGGCTCGGACGAGCAATTGGATTGCGTGTTGATAACCTTCCAAAGCCTCCTTCAACCGCTCCTGTTCGTCCACGACATGAAGTGACGGACTACCGTGGAGAAGAGATCCCCAGACTATTGCATTGTTGAGGCGATCATGTGTAAACCCGTACGGTGCCTCTGCTGCTTCTTTGAAGCATGCAATGGATTCTCGATACGATGGCAAGTCGTTCGTGGCAATCGCCTGGAGAAACAGTGAACGACCAAGGCAGCACAGAGCGCGTACGCGACAAACATCGGGCGCAGGAAAATGATCGAGGGCCTGGCGATGAAAAAGGACCGCTTGATCGAGGTCGTGTTGTCGCCGCATAAATGTGAAGCGGGCCCGATAGGAGTCGCCCAAGGAAAGGACATACTGCCAATGCATGTTGCTGCTAGTGGGCGAAGCCTTGATCGCATCTCCCAAGACTTCGATGGCATGCGCAATGTCTGCGTCGTCACGGAGAGTGTCGTATTCAAACCGTATGGTCTTTGCACGCCCTAAATCATGCAGACGTAGGGTATACTCGAACCAGTCATGGAGTTGACGCGCTCGCAGGTGTAATCGATGGTCTTCTTTTGGGACCTGTAGGAGCCGTACAATTGCCTTTGGGTTTGGATTGACGAGGATAGCCTGCTTGACCAATGCAATGTCCGCCATGTCGAGATGGATCCGGTAATTTGTTTGAACGTCACGACTAGCCCATTTCATGGTGTCCGCTTGAAAGGCAGAGAGCGTCAACTTTCCAACGGCAGCATCTATGTCCTTCTTCCTCTTGAACCACTCGAACGCAGTGACAAGCAGTTTTCCCATTTGGTACACGTGACCGAGTGAATCATAGCTGAGCTCAAGAAGGGTATCTGGATTATAAGAGACCAGTTCCGCGACACGATTGAGGTCTTCTACGCGGCCGTCTGCACGGAAGCGCTCGACGAGGCAATTGACGAGACATGCCACGATTGCACCACGACGCTCGGTAGACCAGCTGCTGGTAAGTTGGTTCACCAGAGGCTCTATGGTGCGAATAGCGAGTTGGAGGTCATGTGTGCTGTGCGAGTTCATGAAGCGAGTGTAGAGAAGAGTACTATAGACCCTCAACCATTCGCAGTGTGAATCTGTAAACGGCGCTGCAGGGGCGTTGGTGTCCTTGTGAGGTCTTGGATGACAGTCGATAACGCTGCCAATGTGTTCATACTGCCGTATCGCCTCGTCAAGATCTTCTATGCGCTGAGACTGTTCGAACTTTGCCAACAGTGTGTCGATGAGAAGCCGCGAGCAACTAATGAGCGTCCGTTCGTCCTGTGAGGCTACTGATATGCTCCTTCGAAGATGACCGATGGCTTTCTGAAGATGTTCGAGATCCTGGGAGCCCCGAAACTGACAAAAGCGAAGAGAGCCTAGTTCACGGAGTAGGAGTGGGAGTATATGAGTGGATGAATATGAGGATGTATAGATCAACTGAACAGCTGATTCTAGCGTCTCGATCGCGTCTCGAATTAAGGCGGGTTCTCCAAGAAGATGGTATCGTGCATGGATGTAAACCCCCATCTCCGTCTGCAGTAAGCTTTCATGAAAATTATCCGTGTCGCTTTGGGCCATACAACTGCGCAGATAGGATCCGGCGGCTGCAAGATCGCTACGCTCATCCGTGCACACGAAGCGAAAATGGCGTAACCGTGAGAGTGCAGCACAGTACATGCTCCTCTTGACGCGGACTTCCAAGGACGCCGAGAGCTTAGTTTCCAAGTTCGCGATAGCTGCCGTCAAGTCCAAAGGTACTGTGAGATACTCCATAACATGTTCAGGATGAACCGGGCATCTATCAAGCGGTCAGCGAATGACGGTAACGAGTAGATGTTTGTGCTTACGGGACCACGATTAATTCGACCGCAAATTTGGTCTCGTTGTACAACGTCTTCCTAAACGTTAATCGCGCAGATGTACCAAGTAGATCCTGGTACAGGCCACCCCCGAAAGATGAGGGTTTAGCGGATTTATCATCGAGAGACGATGTCGGGAGATCGCTGAAACAGAACGTCTTGATAAAATTGACTGATTTGACCATCACAAACTTACAGGTATATGGGAAGGGTACACGGACAGACTAGTCTCTTGTAGTCATCTATGTTCTGTGATTAATGATATATACACATATGGGTCAAATTTTGGGCTCACTCATTGCGTAGAGCTGAATTCGTGGAGGTCCAGATGCATGACACTCATGCGTAGAGTATGAGGGGTTTTGTAGGAGTATGGTACCGGTAACGCGGCCAAGTCGTCTATTGGTCTCTCAGAGGTGTATCGCTTTATGACTCCTTGGACTAGAATTCAACAACGCGTCTATACATGCAAAGCTTACATCTTACACAGACCTTCTCGTGATGACATTTGCTATGCACGCACTGCGGCGCTGAGTTCATATCACGGATCGTCTTCCGATTCTTCCGACGCTGTGCTTGCGCAAGAGGGCATGGTTGAGATATTAGAAGGAAAGAGTAAGCACCATTTGACTATGTACGCTGCTAGTCACGATGAAAGCTTTGTGCACCAGTCGTAGTAGATAGCAATTGTATAGTATAGTAAGTAACGAAGCGAAGTCGTTAAGCGAGTCTGCCCGGAACGTTCGGAAAACTCCGAGCCGCTTTTTTCGAGCCTCGTCGGGGCGCCTTTCGATTTTCCTCCGGTTCCATGTCAAGTAAGTATCTTCAGTCTGTGCGAAAGAAACTTGAACTAACTCCGAGGCTGTGAATACCAAAAGTAACACAGGCCTCGACTGGTGGACATAATAAGTTTCGAGATGGATCTACATGTACATGACATGCGACAGCAGGTGCTTAGCAGAGCTTTACAGCACTGCCGCCATCATTCGCGGGACGCTGTGGACTAAACGAAGTGAGGCCACCTCATTAGGCCCTTTGGAGGGCCTGTATACTCTCGAGATCCTTTGATACTCCCCATCTTCAAGATGTCCCTTTCCCCCGCGACGCCAGCCACATTCTTCCCGCCGGTCGATGCGGACGATCAGCTTGACAGCTCTCTCAACAGTGGAGATGATAGTCGTTCCACCTCTCCCAACGACGTAGACAAGAAGCGATCTCAGTTTTCTGGAGCACGAACCACTTCTGGTGGGATGAAGCTCGATGTCAAGCGCGTCAAGGAAGTATGGAACGAAACAAAAAACGATTATGTGACCGAACCGGACCAAGGCGAAGAGCCAGCTGATGGAGACAAGACCGATGAGGACTACGCCTTCACTATCGTGCGCTCCTACAAGCGTACTTCACAGCCCAATATATTCAGCATCGCGACTTTCATTCATGTCCGAAGTCCATACTTCGTCGAAGCGGCTAAGGAAGTCATGAAGGCTCAATGCAACGTGGCTTGGCAAGCAAAACCCCTCAAGGTCGGGATGTTGCTAGCTATTTCATGTTTCACACTGATTTTCTATATAGTTCCCGGTGGAGCAAGTTCTCGCCTTCCTTCCTAATTTTGAGGATTATTTTACCGCGTTGAAGAAGTCGGATGATCACACTGTTCATCCCGATATGATAGTACATCTGGACTACGCGATCGATTTCCTGAAACTGGAGTACAATGCTCGTCTCAGCGAGCTGAATAGTCTCCTCAAGGAGACCAGGATCACTTTCGACCTCTTGTGGGGTGTCTTCATCCCGGGATCCATCCTTATCGCGAACTGTGGTCTCACTCAGGAGCCTATTGCCGTACGTCTTCGCTACACTTACTCGACGGAAAAGACGGACAGTCGGTCTCGCCGGTTTGTCCTTTCATGCGAATATGTTGACTTTGGCGATGGCCGTGTCCCAGGATACGGGGATCATGAGGTTGAAATTGTCGAATTTCTTGGTGCTAAACCTATCACGGACCTCGATGCGTTCCCAATGAGCCCGTATCTTGAGCCGGAGTATGAGGCGAAGATAAAGGAGGATTTGATCGCCCGCGGACGGAGGTGCTTTGAGTTCAGCACCTCACCTCGCCATATGCAATACTCCGGCATAGCGTACCGGAGGACGAAGAATGACCCTTGTGAATACAAGAAGATCTCTGTAAGTGCCTTCTGTTGTGTGATAGTACGTTTGTTAATTTTTGACTCAGGTGAAATCCCGGATAGTCATCGATCGCGGTAAGGCCGTCCTGGCATAGTTTACGATCTGGAATTTTGAAACCCCGTGGTACCTTTGCAGAGATGTTCGATATACATTGCCCTTTGTATAGCTCCCCAAGTACCCCCCGCGACTTGGACGGTCAGCTTGCCCGAAGGAGTCGAATGCTCTGTGGGAAAGACAGCACCAAGAGATGTTTAACAGATGAAGAGCTACTCATAACTCCAGTAAGATTACTGCCTCATAACATCATAGCATAAAAGCTAACAATCTTTTTGGTAGACCCGGCTATTTGGTTTTAGTCTCGCGGATAGAAAATGGTGTCAGTCTTATACATCCCCTTTGTTGTGACTTCAGTCTCACGTACTGCTAACCAGTGGAGTTCAATGTTGATCTGGTGGAACCAATTGTTTGGAAGCCTGAACCCTTCCAGCAGCTAGATCTGCCGGGGGACAAGAAGGAAATTGTAAAAGCGCTTGTCGAGTCGCATACGCAGCAGCTCAATGCCTTCGACGACTTTGTAGAGGGCAAAGGGATGGGATTGGTAATTAACCTTCACGGTAAGTGAAACCACACTCTGAATAACGCCCATCTGACCAGCGTAACAGGTCCTCCGGGTGTAGGCAAGACGCTTACTGCTGAAGCCACCAGCGAAAGTGGGTGGCCCGTCCTCCGTCGAGGTCGATGCTGACTCCGCGCTTGTTTCACACAGTTGCCCACAGTCCCCTCTATATGGTCGGAGGCGGCGATCTAGGAACCAACGCCAACGACCTGGACAATTCGCTTTCTTCTATCTTTTCACTGGCAACAGCTTGGAAAGCCGTTGTTCTTATTGACGAAGCTGATGTGTTCTTAGAACGAAGATCCAAAGACGACCTCAAGCGTAACGCCATGGTCTCTGTCTTCTTACGCCAATTAGAGTACGTCCATTTGAATGAGCAGTACACCTTGCTTTCTTAATATTTACACCAGATATTATTCCGGTATCTTAATCTTGACGACCAACCGAATAAGTGTCTTCGACGAGGCCATACAGTCTAGGATTCACGTCTCCTTGTACTACAACAGCCTTTCTCCAGAGACACGGGGACGACTGTGGCGTGTGTTCCTCGTCAAGGCGGGGCTAGGGGAAGATCAGCTAGATGCCGTCAGTCCGCAAATCATGGGCAAGCTCATTAAACTCAATGTCAACGGCCGTGAAATCAAGAACATTGTCAAGACAGCGTCAACCTTTGCGTCTCATCGCAACCGATGCATATGTATGGAGGATGTCAATCGCGTTGTTGAAATGGACAAATTCGCGGCACAGCAGCCAGGTATTTCTTCCGTACCACTCAACTCTCTTCGTGGGCTGACGTCTGTAAAGCGCTTTCCGTGGAGGCCGAACCCAGTGATGAATGTCTCGATCGCGAAGCTATTGGTAGGTCGCAGAACGTGGCTCCGTTTTATCTGTCGTTTACTAACTGAAGACATGTGTATAGATTTGTGGTCCTGGTCCCGAAGTTCATTGGCCGCCTTATGTGCAGTGTCCCTGTTCTTCAGCGCAGCTGCTTTCGTGCACCGCTCTCGGTGACCGCCCGAGATGAATGTCCATGCCTAACACGGCCTGATGATCTATTTGTATACCAGTTTAGACCGAGTCAAGATACCCATTCATATTCTCCAGTCAAATCTGCGTTAAATTCGTAGATACATTCCATCGTGGAGGACGATCGCTCACGGAAGGACCCTGTCAGTGCTCGTTGTCCATTAGTAAGACTCCTCTTTCCTTGCGAGCGGCGGGCCTGCAAGTGCGCGTTGTGAACCGTATCTCCGAGTCCACGGACGTAGTAGAGTGTTGAGCACCAGGAGTTTGGCAGACACTGCACTGCTGACGGTCGAGGTAACCCCTCCTTCCTCGTATCATTGAGGTGAATCAGCCTATTTGCTAATGCTAGCTCTTTATACGTAGCCGACCAGCCATACGCGTATCTATACCCGAGCGCAAGGTTCAAGGCGAGTACATGTCAAATAATAATATGCTCGAAATTTATCTTCTATCTTCGAGATTTAAGTAACCCAGCACATGTTCTTCCGGGCGCCTCGTGTGTGCTCGCCGAATGTGCTTTCAGGTACGCTGGGAGAATCCTGTTTTCAAAGTCGGATACGGGTAGTATGAAGGTTTCCCTATAGATGTTAAAGTGTAAGAAACTCGTATCAATAAACATAGTATCGAGCGATCTAGTAGGAACGTACCAATGTTGCGGACAGCACCGTCCACACATGTCACCTCAGACCATCTTTCAGGGCTATCTGAGATGTGTAGGACCCATTTTAGAGTCTTTGACGCTCTCAGGCGAGGCATCTCTGGTGCAGCGACCTCATTAAAAATCAACACGTCCTCCGGAGATTTGAAGTCGACCACGAAGGCCTCAAAATCGCTAAAGGACGAAGCGAGGGCGTCGATGAGCGACCAGTTCGGGATGCCGATCGTCTGGGTAAGAGGGAGCTGCTCCCTGGATGTGAAAGCGCAGGTAATGGCATACACATGGCAGCGTTCTCCGTGCCACCGTTGACGATAATAGATTTTCAAGAAGGGCGTGATTTGTTTGTAGCCAGATTCCGCAACAAACTCTGCAATAAATCCGTCAATCAGTGAATCGAGCCAGGATGCACAAGCGAACTTACCTATGGGATCACTGCCTACGTATCTAGCAGATCTCATCTTCCAATCTGGGTGTATCTTCGTATCAATGTTTTGAGTCAAAGCAGATCCAACGAGGCAAGCGAAATCAGCATGTGTCTGCTCTAGAAGTTCCCTCTTGTCCAACGGAAGCAAGGCACAGAGCCACGCTGCAGCGGAGTTATCTGCACATCGCTGAAGACGGTAGGTGACGTTATAGCTGCGATGCTGTGCCCTACGGAAGAAATAGTGCAGCGCTGGGGAAGAGACGTATCCGCCCGACGAATTCTCCCAGTCTACTTCGGTCAGCGCAACATCTTTCACCGACGGCAGCTCCCGTAAGAAGTGCAGGAGGACCGAGAATATCTTGAAGCGTACGTTGCATAATCGGAGATAGGTTATGCCCAGAGACATGGAAGGCAGACGGCTAGGGAGCAGGTCGTGGATTCCCTTGATGTATCGTCCTTTGGGCAAAGGTCCCTTGATATCAACCATTACAACCAACTGCGAAGGCTCATTCAATATGACCTTGTCTAACACTCTGCTCCAGACGAATAAATGGAGCCAGGGATGGTATGGGTATTTTTTGAGGTCTAGGGAAAGGCGGATATCTCGAATGGCGCGGTAAACAGGACGAGGGGATGTGAAGACTATAGCGTGGAGCATATCGACGTCGGCACGGTTCCGCAACGTGACGCACCGAAACATCCGTGGTTGCACTACACGATTCCAGCGACGACATACCAAGCAGATGTAGCCCAGTTGTTGCTTGGTGATGCTGCCGTATCCACTTAACTGGAGTGCGGTCGAGTTGAGTACATTGTCAAAGAGCTCAGGAGGGATGTCGGCCGCCGTAGCAACAGGACTTTGTCTCTGTTCTTCTCGGGTACGTTCTGTTGATGGCCGTGGAGGCCAAGGCTTGACCTGGTACCATCCGCGCTGTGTCCTTGTACGTTTGGGAACGCCAAATACGTCCATATCGGGTTTCACTGTGAGAAATGCGCTTGGTGCATCCCACTCGCTACTGTTGAGAAGGTGTAATTGGTGTTCGACGTCTCTCGCAAACGAAAGACTAGATCTTTCGGATGTGGGATTCATCTTGGCCCGCAGCTGCTGGGTCATAGTATAACCTCGCCAATACCACCACACCATGGTAATCTCGAGTTTTATGGTTGGTATCTCCATGTAGAAAGCAACGATGGAGTGTCGGGAAGGAATGTAATAGGATACTGGGCCCTATTAGATCGGCAGCTTGACAAAATAGGTAATCTGGCTTCGGGAGAGCCCAACGTCTCGCGGTAGGGCTTGAGGCCCACCATAGAGGCGATGAATGGGGAGTAGCTTTGATCAATGATTGACTCGTAGCTGAACGTTGAACCCTATCGCGCAAGAGTCAACGGGAGCTTGCAGAGCTCAATATAACGGGACGAGAAAAAAATGTGATGATGTTCGTCGGGTCGCGTCTGTAACAGCTCGATGGCTTTGACTCAATCTCGAGAAGGGTAAAGGTGACGAAGAATACTGTACGGGGGACGTCGTTTCGCTTTGGCGCTTGCGCGCTGATTATTTGGCTCTGTTTGGCATTGCGTTCAAATCTACGGCAGTTTCTCGCTCGCTCTGTCGGAGGTTTACTTACGCCTGCTACGCGTCCATAACCGTGTCCATAACCTCGAAACTCCGTCCGCGTCTGCCATGCTCGCTCCCGCGTTGCCTAGCTGTCCGTCAAAAGAAGAAGGATTGAACCCACACTCTGAAGTCAGCTAGAGTGCGTAACCCTCGGGCGGCAGTTCAATGCGGACCTCCTGCTAACATTCATACTACTCAGGTACTATTTCCTTGCTCTTGGTGGCCAAATTCTACCGAGTAAGCGTCTCGAGGAAAATTAGTCTTACATTTAAGCCCTATTGTAACAGCGGTGTCAATAACTATGCTCTAGAGAAGCAGGGATAGTACCGCTTGTGTGGGACTGGGGCCCGGAAAGACAAGCTAGATATCGTCGATCCGCAAGTCATGCACAAGTTCGTAGACTCAGCGTGAATGGCTGAGAAATTACGAACATCAAAATCGACGCATGATGTCGGTCGTATTGACGAAACGGACAAATTCTCGGCACAGCGACGTTAACCAAGTACTGTATCTACTTTGCATCACTCAACTTTCTTCGAGACTAACGGCTATAAAGCATCTTTCCTAGAGACAGTTCCCAGTTATAAACGTCTCAACCACGAAGTTGTTATGTCCTAGTATACGATATCGCTCCATATATTGCTGGCTTACTCAATATGTCTCTAGGTCCCTGGCCCTGGTCTCGAACTCCACTCGCCGTTTTGTGCGCAGCGTCCTTGCTCTTCGCTCTCGGTGACATTCCGTATCAAGCGTCAGTGCCTGACACTGCCTACTGTCCTACTTGTATACCAGTTCTGGATCGAGCAAAGATACCCGTTCACATACTCTAGTCGAATCGAAGCGCGGTGCTATGCATTCTATCAGCCTCTGTCAGCAGTCTGTCCCGACCACAAGTTCTTGAACCTACGACACACACAGGCCGTAGGGAATGCATCACTGCCTCAGCGCCACGCTTTATACATTCCGAACATCAGCGCGTATCTATAATTGGGGCTGTTTGCGTATACCGATGTGCGTCTTTCACAGCGGATAGCGCGATTCTCACAGCCTCATGGTGGCAGCGATGTTTATAAGAGTCGCAGGGAAGGGATAGTCTGCTATACAGCACCGGATTTATCTTCGATTTGTTCGTCATGGTAAACAACGCACGTCTATTCGTTGAGCTCATTCGCAAGGCCAGTGGCGATTGCTACCCTAACTGGGCACCATCTCGGACAATCACCGTAGGCTTTCCGGTTATACGAAGCTAAGCAGCTAACCACCTCGTCGTACAGGTGGGCGACTATGGTGTTGTCGACGAAGAGACTGGAGAGTTCGAGCGGCACGGAAGCATCTATGACAGTGCCTTTGAGCCGGAACTGAATATCGCGAAACTGCATCCTCCTGAGCCGTGTGCACCGGAGGATCAGCTCGTTATCGTGTCGAGAGGTTGCAAGGGCAAGAATCTGGACGCTGAGCTCAATACGTGAGTGCAGATCAGCCACAATACTATTATTGTAGCTTAACGAAGGATATCAGCCGGTTTCCAGAGCTGGTCAAGAGTAGCATCAAAGGACGATGGGAGTTTCAGCGAGGAAAAGGCGCCATAATCGTACTCTTCAAGCCCTCGGAATCAAGGATCCGCGACAAGGCTACCCTCTTTCCCAAACTCCAATTCAACGAGACTCTCGCAGAGAAGGCGCTGGTGACAAGTGTGTACAGCTGCCCGATGTACGCTCTCCGTAAGTTGCTATTATTCATCGACGGCATTATGGTCTAGCAGGCTGAACACAAGACTAGTATTGACTGCGGATAAGAACACCAAAGCAGATGCTGCTATTGGACTGAGCGTCGCAAACGTGGGGACAGGGTCACTCCGAGGACGATGGCATTGTCACAGCACGAGCGGGGTCTGGAGGAGTGGTGGAGAAGAAGGGAATGCGACGTTTCATCCATTGTACACGTTGCGCACCCCTAAGACCAAGGGCTTCATGGACAGGCTACTGAAGAGACGAGCGGAGACCATTCCAAGCGGGGAGGCCACCTTTCACCCGTATCAGCCACCATGGAAACAGTTGGACGATGATGGAAATGAGATACCAGAGGAAGAATCAGAGTCCGACGAAGACGAAAGCGATGATGAAGCAGAGCAGCCCTTGTAGTCGAGGTTCTGACATTGGTCAATTGATTGCTGAAGTATTAAGACAGCCATCTTAGTGGTTCCAAATATATACATGACGTTTCCTAGGGCATGGTCTAGAAGACAAACACGTCCATATCGCGGTCGGCAGGGGTGCTAAACTCAGCAAATGCCGTGTGCTAAATGAGAAGAAATTAGCAAGTTAAAACGTAGACGAATTGCAGAGCGCGGACCTTCATCCCCACTAATCGCTCGTCATCGAGCATAAATCCTGTATAATCAGCCGAGAACAAACGGGTAGTAATAGAATAAGGGAGATGGCTCTCAACATCCGCGGCGAAGATCTCTCCCTTTGGTATAATAGTCGGCTCGGCGATAATCTCGTATGTCTCGAGGCTCGAAGCATCGCCGGCACCAGCGTCGGTATCAAGGGTAGGAAGAGGGCAGGGATCGTCGATGCGCTTGGGATTGCAGTTGAAATCCATGACGCGCACAGGCTGGAGAGGTTCAGGTATGTAGCTTCCGTCTGGGTCGTTGGGGGGCATAATCGGCTGATCAGGTAGGACGATTCGTTGACCGTGGACGTATCTACCGAAGCCCGAGATATGGTTTAGGGTTTAGAGGAGAGATATGAAGCATATAGGCCACTCACCGCAACCAAGACGAACGAATCAGGCAGTCCATGAAGCGGGTATTCCTGGGTCCCCATTCAGCCCACGGCACAACCAGTTTCTCAGTTCGCTTTCCGCCAATGTTGACGTCCGAGGGTATATAGCGAAGCAAGGCGCTGTTCTTTAATATCATCACGATACGCAGGCCGCCGCGGTCCACATATCGAAGTGATAGGGCGTGGATTCTCTCATCCTGGTTCGCATAAAAGGGGGCGCCTGGCGGGATGGGATGCGCAAGGAATGGTGCTGAGTGCGTCGTGATGCTGGTGAGCTCTTGGCCTTGTTGCAGTTCTGGCAGTCGTAGACTGGCGACGTGCACAGGCCCCTCGGAGGAAGACGTTGCTTCAAACATAAACAATTCTATGGATCCCGGCCCGTCGACCGTAGCGAGCATGAACGCTCGGGGCGAAATGAATGCAAAGTCCCACGTGCCTGGCGGAAGTGTATCCGTACGCTCTGGCGGCAGAGGAGCGTCAGGCAGCAGGATGCGTTGCACGTCGAATTGATGACGCACGACGATCTGCTCGCCGGTCTTCCAGTTCCAGATGACAAAGCCGGGTCCATGCACCCAGAAGAACATGCCGACGACGTCGTCGACGATTTGGACGAAGCAGCTGCCGATATGGAAAGGGATGATGGCTTCAAGGTAGGGTTTAGCTGCGCTGGGGTGTGTGTTGTTCTGACTCATCGTGCGCAAATACACTTTGACTTTCAGGTCGAAGCCCTCGCTGTGTGTACATAGGCCGGTTAGCCATGACCTCCATAGCCGATAACAGTATGTCATACCTTACTGATATAACGACAAGTGCAATCAAGTCTTGCGTAGGATCAATGGCAAAATCACGGCTGGACAACCCAAGATCTTCGCGCATGACGCTGTGTGTCTCTCGGGTGCGGGACGGTAGCCAGGTCATGATGAGGTGTCTCGAGCCTGGGGAGGAATCTATCCCAGTGCTTGTTGACTTCGCAAACACCCCACCTACTAGCTCGTACGCTTGGCAAGTTCCAGGTAGAGATATGGTCTCCCTCGTATTCCACTCTAATTGACGCCATCGCCGACGTCGGTCTAGGAGTAGGTCGAGTCGTGCTGCTGTGTTGAGAGATCCCGGTCCCCACGGCCCATCTTTCATGTCATCTGCAGCCAGCTCAATGGTATATTGCAGTTCTAGCGAACGCTTGATCGTGTCCTTAATGGTGCGACATATCTAAAGGCCACATAAGAATAACTCGTCCCCCGCACATCGATACATGGTGACCTACCACTCGGGATCGAAGGAGGTCTGCAATCTGCAGCAGTCTTAGAATTTGCAGCAGAATTTCCACGGGGAGGTCGAGTAATCCGTGCATCGACATGATGATAGTCAGGATGAGAAACGACCGGTCGGAAGTTCCGCGCTCCTAGTGATCCACGTTCAAACTCCGAAGGGCGCATCACTTCCGTTCTCGGCCGTGATGCGCCCAGCGCCTCTCGTATTTGCGCCTGTTTATCGAGCGCCCGTTTACCGCGCAGAGGAGGCAGAGTCAGTCAACCCAACGCCTGCAAGTCGCTTCGCCCCCTCCTCAAGGTCAGTATGGCCCTCTTTTTCATGCCAGTTCAATCTGCAGGTCGTCTCTGCGTCGAATGACACCCGTTTGGTCGAAATCCGTGGGGTCTACGCTGGTGGATTGACTGGGCTCCGGACGGATGACGCTGCGCTTCTGGGACTCTGAAGGCTGATTACCTCTGCTCTGTTTCCTCTCTGCACAGAAAATGCCGACACGGTTCAGCAAGACTCGCAAGCATCGCGGCCACGTATCGGCCGGTCATGGACGTGTCGGAAAGCACCGCAAGCACCCCGGAGGTCGCGGTCTCGCTGGTGGTCAGCACCACCACCGGTGCGTTCTACATCATCTTCCCTCTTCCGCCGGTGCTCATGTGTATTCCTCTTTATGATCTAAAGAACCAACTTCGATAAATACCACCCTGGTTACTTCGGTAAGGTTGGTATGCGCCACTTCCACCTGACCCGCAACTTGTACTGGCGTACTATCATCAACGTCGACAAGCTCTGGACACTTGTGCCCGAGGAGGAGAAGGCGAACTTGAAGGAGAGCTCTGAGGTTGTCCCCGTTATTGACACTCTTCATCATGGATATGCGAAGGTTTTGGGTAACGGACAGTACGTCGTCCAGCATTCTTGTTTTTCGCTACGCTCATGTCATCTCAAAAATCCCTAGGCTACCCAAGCTCCCCTTCATTGTTAAGGCTCGCTTCGTTTCGAAGAAGGCTGAGTGAGTCAAATACTCCTGTTCATAGCGAACTGTCTTCTCACAATATTTTAGGCAGAAAATCAAGGAGGCGGGTGGTGTTGTCAAGCTCGTTGCATGATGTTGTTTCCCCTCTGCTTTCCTGTTTTCTAGTCTCCTCGATATATCGCTTTCATGCATATGACACTGACAAGGCCCACTATGTAATTCATGCCTTCGTCTCTGCGGAACCGAACAGCCCAGGGCCTGTATTTTGTGAATTTGCTGTATCTCATGCTCAACTGGTCTCGTGCGATTCGAGAACCCTGCGCCGACCTTGAGTCTCTGCGAAGCGGGAAATGTACGTCGCAGGTTTGGATCGGGTTCGGTGTCAACGTCTAGACTATCATTTTACTCCGAGAGTTTGCAGACGATAAAAATACATCACGGGTGGTATGCAATGTATACGGAGAATGTCTGGTATAGATGGATATCGTATGCAAGGTGGTGGATATTTGGTATTCAGAGAAACACCCGATAACAGCTTTCCATGATAGTTTGTTCTACAGCTCCTTTAGTCGTCGTCAATGGGCTCACCCATCATGCCCGCTAACATGTCCCCGCCTTCGTTTATCGGTGCCTCGTACACCGCAAACGCAGTCTTGCCTTCTACCATCGTCTTCTTCTGCCCGCCCGCAACCTCGTTCGACGTCCAGCCCTTCCCTCTGTCCACAAACACCTCCGGCCTCCGATCCAACAACGCGTCCATCTCCGCCTCGCTGATCACGCTCTGGCCCTCCACCGCGACGCGTATGTGCTCGCCCTCGAGGCGGAGCAGCGCCGCCGCCATCTCCGCCATCGTCTCCGCCCGACTTTTCTGCGGGGCGGCCCCGGCGGCGGCGCCCGCGGGCGCGCGGAACTTGCCCTTGGCGATGACGAGCGCCTCGAGCTTGCGCTTCTCGGCGGCGCGCTGCATAATCTTCGTCTCGACGGTGTGCGCGGTGACGAGCCGGAAGATGAGTACGGGGCGCGTCTGGCCGATGCGGTGCGCGCGGTCCTGTGCTTGCAGGTCCATTTGTGGGTTCTATGAGAGACCCTAAGTCAACACATATCGTGAACACCAAATAGATTGACATACCCAGTCTTGGTCGTAGAAGATGACCGTGTCTGCGGCGACGAGGTTCAGTCCCAGTCCCCCCGCACGCGTGCTCAGAAGGAATAGGCGCGGGGCCTCGGGATCCTCGCCGCCGTTTTGGAATCGTCCAACCTCCTCCTGTCGGTCCTCCATGGACGTCGAGCCGTCTATGCGGCATATCGACCAGCCCTTGAGCTCGGCGGCCCAGTCCTGCGTGTGTTATCAGCCTCATAGACGATTTCATGAGGACGGGCTACGAACCTGGATGATGTCGAGCATCGTCGTGAATTGGCTGAACAGCAAGACCTTGTGCTTCCGCTCGAACAGCTCGTCGAGCAGCTGTTCGAGGAGCATCATTTTCCCGCTGGCAGTGATGAGCTCGTGATTCAGGATGGGTTGCATCGTTCGCGGGTCGACGGGCCAATCGAAGAGGAAGGGATGCGAGCAGACTTTGCGCAGTTGCATGACCGTGTTCTGCAGCCGCATGTTATTGATTTTCTTCACTGAAATCATAATGGTCAGGATAGAATTTTCGGGGCTGGTAGGCACGGCTTACGCTGCCTCTTGAGCTGCCACTCTTGGCCTAGCTCTTCTACTGTCTTAGCGGCCTTGTCCCGCAGACGATCGCTCTCGAGCTCGCCGCTCTCGAGCCGTTTGAAGTACTCGTCATCGTCGCCGTCTGGGTCCATGCCCTTCTTTCCCGCCGCCTTCCGTCTCCGCCCACCTCTCGCGTTCAGCGGCCGCTTTTGTTCCTCGCGCTCTTCCCCCCCTTCAGCCGTTGAGACACTCTGGCCTTTGATGCCGTCAAGACGCTCGGCGCCGCCCTTTACCTTCAGTAACATCGCTCGCAGGCTGCCTTGGAGGATGGCGTCGTACAGCTCTCGCTGTTTCGCACTGAGCGGTGCATATAGGATATACTCCTTCTTCGGGGGCAAGCTTGTCTCGACGTCGGATTTGAGGCGTCTGAGGATGAAGGGCCGGAGGATGGAGTGCAGGGTGCTGATGAGTTTCGTGGTGCGCGGTGAGGTAAGCTGTCCCGTCGTGGGGAACTCAAACCTGAGAGTGATATTAAAGCCCATTCGTGCAGGACAAACACTGAAACATACCATTCTTGGAAAGTCTCCAGATCCTGAAATATATCAGGCAAGACAAAGTTAAGGAGCGACCACAGTTCTGCTAGATTATTCTACAGCACGTCAATGACCGTGGAGAGAGAAGCAAAAGCGTACTCACATGCAAGGGTGTACCAGTTAGAACCATGCGAGCGTCTGCAGTCAGCGATTTGAGCTCCCGGATAAGCTTGCAGTCCATGTTCTTCAACCGGTGACCTTCGTCCACAACAATGAACCCCCAGCGATACGCCGCAAGCTCGTCCCGGTCCTTGATAACCATCTCATACGTCGTAATCACTACAGGAAAAGTTGTCTTCTGATGTGGCGGGAGAGGCTTCGAGTCCTTCTCATCGTCATCGGTATTCTTTCTTGCTTTCGCCCTATTCGTCAGCTTCTTCTTGGTGGGAGCTGATGCCTTCCGCTTGCCCTTGCCCTTACTCTGGCTCTTCGGCGCTGCGTCCCCGAGCCACCACTTGTCGCGGTCGGCGTCCGGTACGACCATCTGCGTGCGGCGCAGCTCTTCGCGTGTCTCCCGTGAGCCGTGATATACACAGATAGGAATCTATGTGGAGTCGTGAACATACTCAGGGGCAAGCACGAGAAGAAGGCACTGACATCAGGGGCAAATTTGCGGAACTCTGATGCCCAATTGTGAAGCACGCTAAGTGGACAGACGACCATGAATGGTGCAACGCTGCGTTCGCGGAGATATGCGTTGAAGGAAATGGTCTGGAGAGTCTGAGAAGGGTGTCAGCTATGACCTTTGGTGCTGTACAGGCCGATATACTCTACCTTTCCCAGTCCCATCTCATCGGCTGAAGAGTGTCAGTTCATAGTTACGGGGACTACTACTGGTGACTTACCGAGAATTCCAGATATGCCGTTTCTGAAGAGCCCTACCATCCACGCTACGCCCTCTAATTGGTATTCTTTCAGCTTTCCGCCGGTAACCAGAATCGGCTGTGTAAATCGCGTAGCTGGTTCTTCGGCTCCCTCTTTCTGCTCATTTTGCCCATCTTTAACTTCTTCATCGTCGTCCATCTTCATCCTCTTCAAAGACTTCCCATCCGACGCGCTCTCTCGCGGCCGTTTACGCGTCGTGTGCGACACAGGAGCGGGCGCGGGGCGGGCGTGTTTCACGCTGTCCATCTGCTCTTTGAGCACTTTCGCGTACACGGTGACGCGTTCAAGAAACGTATCCAGCTTTTTCCACTTTTCATCATCGATCCCATCGTCGTCTTCCTCTAGGTCAAAGTCGTCTGCGAAGGGGGGTGGAGATGACGGCGCGGTGCTCCCTTCGGGGCTTCCTACTGTCGTCGGAGGCAGTGCTGAGGTCGCACGAGAAGATGGGTATGGCGAAGATGCGCGAGATGATACTGACATAGTTTCAGAGTATGCCGTTACCCTAATGAAGGGCGGGAGGTGGTGGTGGTCGGATGCAAACTATAGTACAATATAAGCGCCCATTAGGGCGCGTCCCGACGCGACGCCGCCGACGCGCCGAGTGGCGGCACCGACAGACTCGGAATCATGGCTCATCGAATCTTTGCCGCTTGAAACATTGGCACAAGACGCACAGAATAAACACTGCATATTATGGATACACAGGAAGACATACACTACGTTCATTTGCCGTGTGATTGAGCACAAGATTCTTAGAAATTTCTGCCCATCGGATGATCTGCTTTTCATGGCGGGGTTCAGAGAAAACGTATACAACTACTAGATACTCGATTGATGTTACACATCCGTCTTTAGGCCATGGTATACAGAGATCACAATGCGAACAAACTTTTGAAACCCGTGTCAGTCATCGCGAGTATCGTACTCTCGCTCCTCCACCCCTCTCCCATCTTTCCTTAGCTCCTCCTCCTCAAGCGCCACCGTGTCCACAATCTCCTCTCCTTCATCATCACCCTCACCCTCATCCTCAGGTTCATCCTCATCCACGTCGCCTTCATCCTCTTCGGGGTCCATATCCTGCATTTCCTCGTCCTCGTCATTGCCCTGCCTGCGAGTCGACTGCGTTTCCATTTCGGCGTCTTCGTCCAACTCACGCTGCGCGGTCTTGCCCGAGGATGCCGGCGCGCTGGCATTTGCTGGAATGGTAATCACCGCAGCCTTTTCTTTGCCTTTGGCTTTCGCACTTCCAGTATTTGCTGAGACAGAGTCTGTATCTTTCGCCTTGCCTCGTCCAACACCTTTCTTGCCTTTGTCACCCTTTTGATTATTGCGATATACTGTTGCGGTCAAAAGTTCGTGATGAGTAGGATACTGGAGAATCAAGGGTTGCACTTACCCTCAAGCTCCGCTTGCAGTTTTGGGACTAAATCTCCCATATCCATCTGTTCGAGTGCCCGTAGGACGTCGGACGCGGATATACTCTTGTGTTGTCTTGAGCTCGCGACTTCATGCGCACTGTACCATGTCAGATATATTAGTATGGTTTGCAGAGCGGGTATTAGGATCGTACTTGGCGGCTGTGATAGCAGTTGAGCGAGAGCACAGTAAGGTTTCGAGACCGTACGCACCGAGGTAGTTCACGAAGACCGTAGAACCTTTCAGCACAGCGAGTAACATTTCTTTCTGCATCTTGGAATTATCCGGGAGCTGAAGTGTAGATATAGTCAGTTCATGGTTCTAAGAGGATAGTAGGACCTCTTACAGCAGATCTTGCCAGCTTTGTGACCACCGACTTTGGAAGCTCGTACGCGTCGATTCCCATTGACGCGGAATCTTGCTGCGCCTGCGCGGTAGACGCGTTAACGATAGATTCTTTCCTAGGCATTTCTTATACGCTGATAGTTCAAATTCTTTTAGTTGTAGGCAGCAAGTAGAGGACTCGACAGCGGTGTGTTGGAACAAGACGTGCGAGACGCGAGACGCGATTACTGCACAGCAGGACCCCGATCACCGGTTCCGCCTGGGAGGCACCCTAACCCCAACTTCGCACTTCAGACTTTCAGGTTTACGACTACCATCTCTGCCGTAGTCCATCGGCTCAGCATTCCACAGCTCCTAGTCATCCAGAACAATGTTAGCATGCATGTTCGCCTGCTGCCGCTTGCTATGAATCATGGTGTTTCATACGCAGTGAACCTGAGAGTCAGCAGAGTCATAACTTGCCAGGAGCCTAGATTCTATCACAAGCGTGGAGGACTAGGTGACTCGTTCACAGCTTCTTCTGACAGTGTTCTTCCACGGAAACGCAGTAAGTTGTTCTATGGCTGCTGCGAACTCCTCGGAATTCTACTAATGGCTGAAAGGTCCCAAGTAGGACCACCGCAGCCCTGAAGACGCTTTGTGGACGGCGAATTGAAGACCGCAGCCCGTTTTGAAGGGTTCAAGCTATACCATGCTGCCATTTTACGATCCTATCGGTCCATCCCTGGACCCTTGCTACTGACAAGTCACCAAAATCACGGTCATGAGGCAGCCGTAGCGGTTTTGTCGACGCTGTGAGTCATGAAAACTATCATCAACTTCTCCAATTAACTGTGCGCTCCACGAGGTAAGGTTCTGCTACAAGCGGGGCCGCGACATTGCTGCGGGCCGCCACTGGAGTCTCCTCCTGCTATCCGCATATAAGAGTAGTCTTGACAATTGGCTCACTCCAGCCTTACACAGGTGAACACCCACAATGTCTTCTTCATTCGCCAGTCTCATCTCTGCGACCTTCGGGAAGTCGCTCCCCAACCCTCAGCTCACCCTCATTAGAGAGCTGAAAGCTATCCATCCGGACCTACAGCATCTGTCCGTGGTGCAGTATAGTGAAAGCTCATTCCCCCTGTCTGGGTACCTTAAGACGGTCGACATCGAGCCGACCATCGTCGAACCCGAAACGCACAGCGTCGTCGATTATGACGTCGGAAAGAACACCGTATACCATCGGGCGGTCGCTGGAGTAACGACCTTCACGTACAACTCGACTTCGTTCCGCGTATATAAAGTGACATGGCAGCTCGCCCATACGACCATGTATTTCTACCATCTCGTCTTTCCCGGGGAAGACGACGCGGCGGGGACGAAGCTCGTGGAGGAGATATACCGCTGGGCGAACGACCTCAAGGAAGAGATATGGGTCTTCGAAGCCGGGATGTGGGCCAAGAGCAAGCAGCTGTACACGTCAGTTCGCTCTGCCAGCTGGGACGATATCGTCCTCTCGAACGAGTTTAAAGAGGGGCTCAGACGCGACACCCAGACCTTCTTCTCGAGCAAGGATATCTACAACTCGCTCAACATCACTTGGAAGCGCGGTATCCTGCTTCTTGGCCCCCCCGGGAATGGGAAAACCGAGTCTATCAAGGCACTGCTAAACGAGACGGATTGTGCCGCGTTATATGTGAAGTCGTTTGTGACGCGCCACGTACGTGTCAGTTACTTCCCTAATGTCATAAGTACTCACATTGTACCTTCGTCAGGGTCCCGAGATCGGTGTACGTGCTATATTCGAGCATGCTCGGCAGCATTCGCCCTGCATCCTAGTCCTCGAAGATCTAGATGCCATGGTAACCGACGAAGTCCGTTCGTTCTTCCTCAACGAGCTTGATGGACTGGTACGTTCTTCTGGATTACCCTTGCAATCCATTCACTGACGCTCTCATAAAGGCACAAAACGACGGCATCCTGACCATCGCTACCACAAACCACCCCGAGCGCATCGACGACTCGATCCTGAACCGCCCGTCCCGCTTCGACGTCAAATACACGTTCGAGCTCCCGGACAACGCGCTCCGTTACGAGTTCGTGCTCAAGTGGATGGAGAAGATAGCGAACCTCGGCGAAGGCGCTGATGTCACGTTCGCGCAGAAACAGGAGACTGCTACGGCGGTGTCGGAGAAGACGGATGGCTGGTCGTTCGCCTTCCTCAAGGAACTGTGAGTAATTTTTACAACCTCTCATTTGCAACGAAACATTGATAAGTCGCCATAACCAGATTCGTGTCCTTCCTCCTGCGCGTCGCACACGACAAGGCCCTGCGCCAGAAAGGCGCCGATCTGCCCGTCGAGTCGCCGGACGCGCTGCTATTGAAACAGGTCGACCAACTGGCCGCACAGATCATCAAGAGCCGAGACGATGTGGCAGAGACGAAGCAGCCGGGCGTCGCGCACCCGTCGATGTTCCGGGGAGCCATGCGGGCTACTATGGCAGGTTTCGGACACCCCACGCGCGCCACGAGTGTCATCCATGGAGGCACCAACTTCTGATGGTAGAGTAGTATAACATTGAGCAGGATAGTCTTGAGGCGTTCAACAATAGATTGAATGTTGCTCGGCGAGCGGTTTGATTCTCGTAGTAGAGTTGTACGAGTAGCAATTACATGTCATTAAGAAATAAACGCAGTTTGAGCATTCCATTACTGCGAAGAGCTATTATACAAAGCTTTACTCAGTTTCGAAATACGCCAATCTTCAGCTTTGCAATGGATGCCTTCCCGCAGACATCTAGAGAGCGTTACAGACTAGATTTTCCTCCAGATTAAGGTTAACGCTCTCCGGCATCTCGGCATTGACCCCTTACCGTTGTCTCGGAAAAGAAGGATGTCGTTACAGACTCGGAATCTGGAAAGGGGGGGTACCCCCCCTTCCAGACCGAAATCTGCGAATACAGACTGATATTCGAACTCCGACGACCAAGCGCTTACCTATCATAAGTCGACCGTGCACGACGCGGACGTCGAACTCACCACTATCGTGATGTACGACCTCTTCAGCTACTTGGAATATTCCTATGGTGATGTACTGATTATTCTGCCCTGTCTTAGAACAATACCATCTTAGTGAATGGTTGTATGGTCCTTCATATCGCGATAATAGTCTCTTTGAAAAGACCGCGCTGCGTTCAACGGAAGAAGCGATCGGTAGCATATGCGAGAAAGTTGTGCTACTGTGCATGTTCAATGTGGAGAATTTATATGATGTCATGAGGTACCATGCTCACACGATAGTATTTACAACGGTCCGAGAGTTGGTCACTGCGCAGAAACTGATCTCTCTCGTGCAAAATCATATATACTGCAGCTCCTTGGATCGTCTGTAGGTCGCGCGTAGGTACACCGATTATTGCAGCACGACATTAGACTTACACAACGTCCAGTACACTGAGGAAAGGCTGAAGTCCGTCGGACGACCGGATTATAGGTCCGCCACGAGCGCCTCAGTCTGTAAATACTTTGCACCGCCGTGCTGCGGGGTAGCAAACGTTCTACCTTACTTTGTAACTTACAATTCAAGCTCCGATTTGTAATCTATAACGCTTCAGATTCCTGCGGGAAGGCATCCAATATATCGAAGTGTATAGCCCTACTTCTCAAGGTCGAGCTCAACGTTTGAGACGCGGTAAAACGAGCGCCGTAGTCACCATGACTGGCAACACGACCATCGCGAAGTATGGTAGCCTTGCGAGTAGGAAAGATCCTGTGTAATTGTTGATATATCACCGCATGCTACAGTGGGGGGGGGACTGCTCACCATAACTTGATATACCAGAAGACCGCTTCGCTCCCCCTGAAAGCCACGTCGAGATGTGTCAGCTCGAAAATTTCAGGCGCCACAAATGTCTTTATACATACTTGAGAGCGTTGACGATCGGTTAATCTCTATGACGTAGGCGATATCGTCGAGAGTAAGCGCGCGATCTTCCGATGTGGCGTAGGTTGTAGCCGTTTTCACGATATTCTTGATCTCGCGCCCATTGAACTCATACGCCGAAAAGGTGCGCATAAGCTCAGGCTTCTCTGTGCTGACGTCTACACCAGCTTTGGCGAGAAATGTACGCCATAGCCGGTCTTGAGCTTCTCTGCTTAGTTCGGTGTAATTGATCGATACGTGGATTCGGGACTTGACCGCCTCATCAAACACGTTTAGACGATTCGTTGTTAGGATGAGGATACCCGGATAGTACCTATAAGTTTCCATATCAGTTCCCGTGTTCGTACTTGAGAAATTTGACTGACTCGAGCTGCTTTAGAAATATTGAGACCATCGCATTACGTCGCTGGTCCTGTGCACTGTCGGTACGCTGCTGTAAAAATACGTCGGCTTCATCAATGAGCACGACTGCTTTCCAGGCTCGTCCTAGTGAAAAAATCCTGTTTAGGTTCATGTCGACTGTCTCAGGATCACTACCCAAGTCTCCTCCTCCGACTGTGTAGAGTGGACTTAAGGCAACTAAGGAGACAATTCAGAGCCTTTATCACAACTCCACTGGAAGTATCACCTTCACTTGTAGCTTCAGCTGTTAAAGTCTTCCCTACGCCGGGAGGACCTGTCTCGAGAATTTAGCCATCCGAGTCGATATAGGCACATCAAGAGCGTACCATGTAAGTTGATGACCAACCCGACGCCTTTCCCTGAGATCAGGTCGTCGAAAACGGCCGTCTTTGAGCTATGACAGCTAATGAGGGACCTGATAACCTTTTTTGCACCCTCAGAGCTTGTTGGGAACTCTAGCTTCTCGAAGATATCTTGCTGCCAGGAGATCTCATTGGCATAGACAATGTTAAACTCCACTTCCCAGGCGCGTATCAGTGATTCTAGTCTTCTAGAAGGTACTTAAAACTTACGCCACATACGATCCGCAAGGCTGAAGCCGTATATGCGTGCCTATGAAGTAGAGGTATGAGGCCGAAGTGCCTGGAACAGAATGGGGCAACATACCGGCATGAGCATGAATTCCTCGTTACTAGGATGTTTTCTAGTAACGCGGTTTTCGTGGAGCGACCTATGATTTGGGTGGGCCCGCCCATTTAGGTCGAGACGAGTATCTGGTGCGGAATGGGTTGGACAATACACGTTGAACATATCTGTCTGTATTGTAAGCTATTCGTACAAGAAGGTCGAGCCATAGGATATACCTCTGTCTATCATGATACGCGAGTCGATCTATAGGAAGCTGTGGTTTAATGCCTACGGTTCAAAAGACGTGGCTAACGTACAGCAGTGCTTTTGTACTTGTCGTCGCGGTACATTCGATATGCAACGCCGCTGTATGTCGCATGGAAAGGAGCAGTGCTGAACTTGTGATACTTCTGGCCACGTTCGAGCAGCTGTTGCCTTATTTCTTCGGCGCGATCATGATCGAGGTATGACATAGGAAAGGCGGGAAGATCGGTGATTGGCATGGCGCCTTCGAATTCGGGGACCCGTACTTCAGTTGCGGCGAAGCCAGGCACCCCTTCAGGTGCATATTCGACATATTCGCAATTGAGTTCTAACCATCGGTCACCGCTTTCTAAATCCTTCTTGACTTCCGTGTGGGATAGACGTAGGAGCTTTGGTTCCCGCGTCAGCTCACAGCTGCTCAGCAGAAGAGTGCCTGTAGCGTATATGCCCCAAAGCAGTGGCCAGGTTATTCTCTTCTCTTTGAGAAGACTGCTTAGCTCTTGAAGAAGACTGTGGTACTCCAGGTTCAGGAACTCGACCGCGTAGTCCAGATGCTCCTGGACATGGCGCATCTCTTCAGGAACGGCCTGCCCTGAACTTCTCGCTTGCGTAAGGATATTGTCTCTATATTCTCTGAACTTCGGTAACAATGAAAGTATGGTTTCCACAGGAAACTGAGCAGCAAATATACGGTCAGGTGAACTACAGCCAGACAAAAGTATAATGCTCTAACCTTGACTGGAATTGCGTTCCAAGCGACGTTGCGATGTCCCTTCATGATGATCTGCGCAGCCTGCAGAAAGTAAGGGCTTCGGATATGGATGGTGGCGGCTGTAGTATATATGAACGGAGTCTCAGTGGGGCGGTACTCGCGTACGAGTGTGAATGCGTAGTCCGCATCAGAATTCTCCTCGTCCTTGGCTGTGTCGTTTGACTGAGTATCTTCTAAGGTAACATAGTCCTTCTTCTTTTCGTCCCAAATCTCCTTCATGCGCTTGAATTTGAGTACCATTCCTGTCCGAGGGATAACGAACTCGGGCCGTTTACCGTTCACATTGCTAATATCTGCTGGAGGTGGACCAAGGCCTTCAGAATGACCGTCAAGGCCAAGTAACGATATTGTCTTCGTGTCGAGCATCGTAGGCGGTAGGCGATGAAAAGCCAAGTGAGAAGGACAGGTGGCTGCAAGGACGTGAAAGCAGAGACCGGGTATGCTTCCCGTCACATCACCTAATATAGGTCTTGTATTCCCACAAAAAGGGCTGATGCGCTGCTATAGGTGTTCATAACGCTCAAGAAGATTTGAGAGCAATGATCGCGGTCAACGTCCTAGTATGTTGCAGGTTACGGTTTGTTACGGTTTGGAGGCTGCCCTTGACGCCGCCTAGTTGCCTTCCTGCCATTTCGTTGGTCGAATTGTCCTTCTCAATCGACTAGGGTGCTTAATACATGAGTTCAGAAGCCCTGGGATTAGAAACCAAGCACGAACCAATGTGCACGTACTGCATTCCAGCGCTCGGTGGTCCTTGGAACGCGATGATAAAGCGAGGATGAAACTTTCGTGCCTTGATACCGGATGCTCTTGCTCCTCGTGGTCCGGGTTCTGTATGGCGGCTCAGAGTGGGTGGGCTCGCACGAGTATTGATTTTGTGACTTCTCCCCCTTCCCTTCCCTACCTAAGACACGCCTTGAGCGCGCTGTCCTCGGGATATAATAAGCCGTTAAAGTACGCATGTTTGGACGTAACATCCAACATTGTGTCCAGAAACGTGGAGGACGTTGTCTGAACGTCGACTAAGTTGGCTTGGAATCTCTTTCGCGATGTTTTCGGGATCAGCAGGCCATATTGAATTTCCGAAGTATCGGAGTGTGAAATGATCATCGTAAATATTAGCGCCGTAGAATTCGTTACTAATTCTTCCCGTTCTCCATTTTGTTCTGATCTTTTGATTCTTTCGGACCTCCTTCTGTATCTAAGGTCTAAGGGTTCGAACATCACATGTGTGAAATCAAACCTTGAGGCCTGATCGTGGCAAACGGTCGAAATCATGGGTTTTATAGGGTTTTGCAGAAAGTCTTTCTCCATCAACCAGCAGAACTTCTGCTCTAGCTATGAGTTCGTATTTACGATACGAATGTTGAAATAAGGGCTGCTAACTTAAACATACAGATGACTCGAAACGCTTGACCTGTTTATGTTCTCTCTCTTCCTATGTGTGAGTCCTTCGAGCATGCATCACTCGCTCCGGTTTTCAAACTCCAGAGCTTGGCACAGCAAATTACAGAAGCTACCGGAAGATGAAGCATCTACAATTCAAGGCGTATCCTTAGAAGAGGGTCTCTATCGAGACTTACTTGGAATGTCAGCCCGTCTAGATATCAAAGACATTGTATACACAGCCTCACACTTTGCTCTCGAACTTATCGTGGTCCCGTAAGCACCTTCTACTAGCCTACACGTATGCGTTTCGCTGAAAAAGTCCATACGATACTCCAGGTGCTCTGCGTATCCGACAGCTACCATTGCCTACCACGTCATTACCCTGGACCTTCCCGTGGCCATAGACAAGGTTAACGCCATGCTCCACAAGTCATCCAGCTCTTCGAGCAGAGACATGTGTATCATGGTGCTTGCTCGACTGCACCACTTGCTCTTTGTCTGTAACGAACAAAGACATGACCTCGCTACTGCCTATGCATATATTCGCGGATGCCATGATTACGCTGCTCTGGACGATTTTCACGCAAGTTTACTCCAGTCCGAAATCGCCGTCATCAAACACACCCGCTATCATTATCTTCGCCATTCCGCTACCTTAGAAGATGCAATCATCGTACTGCAGCAAGCTGTAAAGCTTTTGCTTAAATGCACTACACAAACGCCTCTGGCATTCTTGGTCCGCGAGCTGGGCTCCCTGTCTTTCTGCCTTTACCGACGTACGAAAGACACTCGTCACTTGCATAACGCTATCAATCAGCTACGCATCAGCGTCTCGCTCGCAAAGGACTTGCAAGACGATCGCCTGCTCGCTTCGTGTTCACGTCTCCTTCTCGATGGGCTATTGGCAAAATTTGAGGACTCGCAAAAAAGAGAAGACCTTGACCAGGCCATAACACAGCACGAGTCTATTGCCAATCTTGTCCAATGCCACCCTGTACCCGACGACGGGACGGTGACCTATACAGGCGAATTGACGGATGCTCGCTGCGAGTGGTTACGAGTATACAACATCCTTCTATATACTCGCTTCATAAACTTCCTAGACATGAAAGATCTCCAGTTGGCGATATACACAACGGAATCTCTAGTCCAGCAGCCCCCCAGCGTCGTATCACCCAAAGTCTACGCAGGTTTAATCACCAGTTTCGTGGACTGTCTCGTTGAACGCTTTCGCACCGAAGGTCGGGCAGAAGATCTCGAGCGGGTATCTTCCTGGGTCGAGCGCAGTCCCATTAGCAACCAGATGGACGCGGACGAGATGGAACACATATACCCAAGAGGAAAGCTTTTGGTAACGGCGTTCGAACGGAACGGACGAAAACAAGATATCAATTCCGCCCTCCGTGCACTGGACATATCGGTCTTTCAGGCCCAGATGATGAAATGGGCAAGCCACGATATTCAGTCGCGCTTCAGTCACCACTTAAATGCCGCTGATATTGCCTTCATCAGAAGCGCCGCTCGAACAAGACACGATTTCAAGCAGCTCCTGGAGTCATCACAGCTGCCGGACACGCAGTTGCATCGCAACCTCATCTCGGATCGTTTTCTCGATGACTGGCTCCACCATAGCTTGCGTCTCCATGATCTTGGACGAGCATATATGCTCCGATACGAATGCAGGACCTTGCGCGACAGTACAGACATTGAACAGGCGATATCGAAGCTGATGCAGGCTATTCGTGCTACGCCTGAATCAAGTAGCCTGCGCTGGCAATATCTGGTCACTTTGGGCGATGCGTATCGGGTACGATACGAGTATATGGAGCAGCAAGGAGACATGGACCGTGCATTGGAGTGCTATAGCGAGGCGCTACATAATTTCCCTCCGCCGAACACATGTCGCGTCCGTGCGCTCACTTGTCTAGGACGGCTGCTGTTCAAATATGCGCACACAACTGGTGATCTCCAGTTGTATGATGAATCCATCGTTCACTTCAAGGAAGCCGCGGAGGCACGTTATGGCTTCGCTCACGATCGTCTCAACGCGGCTATTCATTGGGCGACTTTATTCCATGGAGAACTTGACTGCGAACTAGGTTTTCGCCAGCAGAGGCTTGAACAGGCGCTGGAGGGTTATCAGTATGCTATCGAACTCCTTGGCCCCGCTGCGTCGATAGGTCTTAGCGCAAAATCACGCCTAGCCCATCTATATTCAATACCGAAATCTTTGGCTCGCGACGCAGCCAGCTGTGCGATCAGCTTGGCAGAAATGAGCCCATGTCGTGAGGAGGAGTACCGTGGACGGGCAGTGGAACTTCTCGACCAAGGACGTGCTATCTTATGGTCGCAAGCATCCCAGCTCCGTGCAGACATTGGAACGTTACGCGAACGATACCCTGATCATGCTAGGCGATTTGAGAAAATTGCCAGTCAGATCGAGAAAGCAACATTCGGCGGCGTCGACGTTGGGAAACAGGAAGCCCAGATCACAGGCCGCACAACCGAGAAGTTGGACGAGCAATGGGCAGCGCTTCTCCGGGAGATTCGTTGCCTTGATGGCTTTCATGACTTTCTACGACCCGTACCATTTTCCAAACTCAAAGAAGCTGCCGATACTGGGCCAGTGGTTATTGTCAATGTCAGTGACTATCGCTGTGATGCCATCGTCATCTCACCGCAAGGGACAGTAAACCTAGTCCCGTTACCCGACATATCTAGTAAATGGATACGTTATACCGTCGAGGACTTTCATGCAAAGTTCCCGGAACCTGCTGCAAGCCGTATACTAAAGAACGCCCTTCCTCTTCTTTGGACCGGAGTATGCCAGCCGGTACTCATGGTGTTACGGAAACTATCGGTCGTCGGCGAAACACCTACATCCCTTCCCTCCCCTCCTCGTATACGATGGTGCCTGACTGGTAGATTAGCTATGCTGCCTATCCACGCGGCAGGTCCACGAAAGCAGTCTTCGAAGACGCCCGGAATGTTGGACTGGATGATCTCCTCATATATACCCACCCTGTCCATCTTTCTCCACGCGCGGAATCGAACCTCTAGCTCTACGAAGACGAGAACCCAAGTCTTGGCCGTGTGTCACACTGGTCGCGAACAACATAGCCGTTTGTTCTCTGTCAGAGAAGAAGTGCATACACTCCGAAAGTACGCAGGAAAGGATATCTCTATGATCATGGATAGCACGGCTCGGGTCGACACCGTCTGCGATGCTTTACAAGGAAGCCATTGGGTCCACTTTGCCTGTCACGGAACCCAAAGTCTCGAGAACCCCATGGACAGCGCTCTGATTCTGGACAACGGTGTCTTGCCTGTGTCTAAGTTGGCAGGGACGAAGTCAGGAGAATTTGCTATGCTACTCGCCTGTGAGACGGCAAAGGGCGTGCCCGGTCTCTCAGACGAAGCAATCCACGTCGCTGCCGGTTTACATTTTGCTGGCTTCAAAAGCGTAATAGCTACCATGTGGTCTATGCGTGACGAACATGGGCCCATAGTGGCGAATTCAGTATACAGCTATCTGTTCCGTAAAGGAACAGTCGATACAGTGCCACCAAACGCATCAGAATCCGCTCAAGCCCTTCGCGACGCTGTCTTACAGCTTCGTGACGGCGACCACAAGCGCATTAGCGTTGTACACTGGGCGCCATTCATTCATTTTGGTGTCTAGGCTTTTGCAGCTCCACTACTATGTCCTCACTGGTATTTTATGCTACCGGCTGTTATAGCACGGATCGAGCACAGTCTTGCCATCTACGCCGACCTTTCGTCTTTCGATTACACGGCACCTGCCTCAGATCATTGGTGTTCAAGCAAGTTGGGTCTGCTTCCATCCAAGTCTACTATGTACGTAAGTGGAATATGACTCAATATATCCAAGTGGTCTTACATGGTTTGCGCAGTTATGGATAACTTATGCTATCAACTGGTCGAGCGACTTTGATCTAAATTCGTATTATATACTCCAAAACCCTCAGTTCACGCCATCTGCCATATTGTTTTCCGGTTTTGCAAGCATAAACGATCATCCAGTGCTTCGTAACACCTTGGATCATTCCGCGCAAGCCGTTACTTATCTGCACCCCCGGGTTCATATCACCGTCATCCTTGGAACTACCTCTGACAGTCTACCGCCGCTTATGATATCCCGTTGTGATGAGCCTTGTCATGTTCCTGTAAGTAAGCCCGCGATATATTGCGCCTTGGGTCATCTTACTGTCATCAGCATCAGTGACCATCCGAACGTGAACCTTCTAGTTACGACATCGCTCGCCTTTTGTGCAAGTATCTTCCGACGTTTGACGTAGGTTCAAAGCTATCGATTGATACCAAGAATCGCGACATGGGCCTCCATACCTAGGTGCCACCTCAGATGGTTGGAAGCATGGAGGGGCCACCGGACAGATGGATTTCTGTCAAGCATGGTAAACCCTTAGTCTTATGACCTTCAGTATCAGCTGAGTCCGTAACTGAGACGTTTATTTAAGGGTCGGAGCAACACCAAGGTTCAAATAACTTATAGCCTCCCTCGGCGCTGAAAGTCAGCTGAGGCGACAGTTTCCCTAGATTTCATAGTCCTGTATGTTCCCGAACGAGTCTTCCATGCTAATCACATCATGTAAGGAGAACGGTTTATAAGGGACTGCACTCTATCGTAGCCCCCCATCCACCGTACACCCCAGTTCTTCGACCTTCATCGTGTCACTCCCTTTTAGTGGTCATTCAACCCTTACGCTTATGACAGAGTCGTGAGGCCTTTTTACTGTCGTCGAAGTAGTGTCCTGACGCTGTTACTTGCATTAGAACCCTAACTGCACTCCCGGAAGGCTCCTGGGAGAAAGCCATCAGCAAGAACGGTATGGAGTATCAAATCGGAAGGCCAGCTGAAGCTGCAGTAGCCAGCCTCGCTACGAGGTGAGTTCATCGCAATGGGTTCAATGCAGCTCGAAGGCCACGCATTCTGAAATATTCGGAAACAAGTACCTCTGCTGTCTTTGTCGCACAGGGGACTTTTGCTTGTTGACGAACTTGAGAGAACGTTTTATGCGGGAAATACTATGAAAGTCCGCTCATGCTGATTGGTCTTTTTAGTTCTGAAAGCAGCTCCAGCGCAAATAGGGAGGACTTCGGCATATCTGTCTAGTGGCACGTAGGCGATGCCTGGGTCACGACGGATGAATCATTCCAGAGGAAAACTGCAATTAGTGGATATGACCTCTCGACAAATACGGGAATCTTGTATGATTACGTGCTCACTTTCAAACGCACCCAAGAATGCACCTATCACTTCTACGACGAGACCGGAGATTCTTACGAAGTAGCCGTCTATATCCCCGGCGTGCATAATGTTCGCTACAATTCTGCAAAACCCACCATCGTCTACGTAACTGGTTCATTCTGACTTCGCCCGCAAAGGTTAGCGATTACCGTCTGTCATATCGTTACAGTCGTAGTGCTGACAGGGCCTCACTTGATCGCTTTCTAGGAGGGTTTGGCGAGCATCTGTACATCTAGGCCATTTCAAACCGATACTCTTGTAGTATTCTTATTGTAACATAGCACACTACTCAGACCTGTCGTGTAAACGAAATTTACTCGTTAGTTGATGGAGTGTGCCTCTGTCCGTAAATGATCCTCAATCAAGTAATCATCAGTTATATCTTAGTTATTCTGTCGCGGACACACGTTGCCAGGTGTTAATGAATTTAGTACACATAAGAATCTTTACACCAAAATTCTATATATGTGCGTACTCCGTATTGTTGACCACCACAACCTTCGCAATTCTAGAATTGAGGATATATTGGATGGTCGCTGGAGAGACCCGTCGAATGCAATCCAGTTCAAGTCGGTCCAGCGACGGCGATGGAAGGCCAAATGCCACGCGACGAGAGACCAGCGAAGACACAACATGGGATAGCAGCCCCGACGACTCCTGCTCGATACCGAAGTCGAGAGACTTTAGTACCAGGGTTTTCAGCGAAGGGAACAGTAATCGCCCGGGTGCGCCCACTGTCGCGCCGCTTGCGCAAGAGTTCAAGCCCACCGATCGCTCCGCGCTCGGTACAGGAACAGCAAACGCGCTCATAAACGCACGCACCGCGTCGTTCCCGCGCACCTCCACCGTCTCCAGCCGCGTCGCGGAGCCGAAAACACGCTGCCACGCCTCCGGCGCGAGGCGCGCCGCAACGTGCGCGATCGTCGCCTCCGAGAGGTTAATCGCCGACAATACGCCGCCCACGAGCTCGGGAAGCGTCGCGTGCAGAGTGATGAAGGACGCGTCTGCATCCCCGGGTGCCCACCAGCACGGGGTGCGCAGCTCGCGCAGTGCGCGCGGCTCGGTCCAGATGCCGAGGGAGGCGGCGTCGCGGTCGGTGCTCACGAGGGAGAGCGTGCGGGGCCGGAAGGCGGCGGTGAAGTCTGGGTCGGAGAGCGTGCGCGTGATGTGGGAGACGACGAGACCGGCGGCGTCGTGGTCGAGTGGCGAACGGCCGAGCGTGTGTTGGTGGAATTGGATAGTACAGGTTGCGGGGAAGGTGAGGTGGGAGAGCAGTTTGGCGGGGAGCACTCCGGTATCGTGGTCGTAGAGCTGGATGGTGGTGAGGCGCGGCAAGGACACAGGCGCGTGCGGGGCAATTGGAGCCTGGCTCTCTAGCTGTGCAAGGGGTTTGGGGAACCTGACGGACAAGACTTCGAGAGCAGGCACACCCCGAAGCGCATCTAGAAGGATGTTCGTGTCGTGATACCATTGCCAACACGGTGACATATGCAGACTAGTCAGCGTGGGACGCATGAGGGTGCAGAGAGACCGCAGCGACGTGCCGGATGCACGAAGGGAGGTGATCCGCGGCATGTCCAGGTTCGAGAAGAAGGGGATCATCCGGTCCGTCTCTGCGTCATCCAGGGCGATCTCGATTTCCAAATCGGTCAAGAGTGCTGCATTTCTGGGCGACGCACCGGGAGCGTCGGATAGGACGTCCAGAGAGCGCGGGGTGACGACGAGTTCCAAGGCCTGGATACGTGGTAGGTGTGCGAGAACAAGACATAGGCTTTCCGGGGTCGTGCGCTGTGTGTGCAAGACGGTGAGCGGAAGGTTCTTCGTGTGCGAGCTTTCGAAGTCGACAATGTCGGGGCGGGAGGGAGTGATATGGGTCCACAGCATCGGGGTTTGCAGTACTACATCCCGCCAATGCTGGCATACGTGAGCGAGGGTCGCCCATGGGTACAGCGGACAGGAACGCGCCTCCCTCCGTTGCGCTCTGAACTTCTCCCAACAGGCTTGAGCATATTCAAGGAAAATGGCGCACAGTATTTCCGGTGGCAGGACGAATATGGGACTGAAGGTGTTGAGCCGTGCATTCAGCTCGCGCAGGCGGCGGTCCACGGAAGCTTTATTCTTGTTGTACATCTCCAGCATGCGTGCGGCGGCGATCTGGTATTCCGTGTCCAGCTGTGCGAGTTGTTGGGCGTACGCCACTTGCACGTCTCGCAATGCGAGCTTAGATGCATTAACGATGCTGGCGTGGTCTTCGACACTCGTATCTGGGAATGCCGATACCAATACAGCCCGCCACTGGTTGTCCATCACGCTTCGTGTCGTGAGCTTTACCCTCTCGAAGACGTCTCTGATGCTCACCTATAGCTTGTCACTGCTAGATGCCGAGCTCGATGACGTCCGTGGGGGTGAGGGTTGTCGTAAGAGAGAGGACCGAGAGGGCGCACTGACGGGATCTTCGTCTTCAAGAAGACTTAACTACCGGCGCGATATGACGCTACCGGTACTGATACTTCCCCTCCATGCAACACAAGCATTCATGACCGTAATTTCGCCGCCCATTTTGCCGCGCGCTGCATCGATAAGTTTGATGAACCTGAAAAAGTCAGCGCAGGTCAGAGTTCAAAGTGGAGGGCAAGCGTCCCGCGATCGACGGGAGGACAAATAGCGCTTTGCTACGTAATCCCGCCTCTATGTCCATATTTGGAAATGATGCGCTTCTCGGAGTTAGCGCTCCGGCGACGGACCCCGAACACTGATCGCGTCCACGACGGCGCGCTAAGCGAGCGCGCCGTTCTTGACCGCGTCCACGTCGCTGCACTCGTCTTGCAGCTCATCCTCGGCTAATTCTCATTTACCCACTTTGTGCATGGACTAATCCAACTAATTCTTTTACTTCTTGTCTTTCCTCGCTTCCCTTTTGACCACGGGCTTCTAGGTGGTGGTACACGATGCAGGCGAAAGGCGTCCTCGTCCTGCTCTGGGTGACTCTCATTCACCTCGCAGGCATATACCTCTATACCCGTGGATTCTTGCTGACAAGACTCTCACTTTCTGAGACCAGCTCGTGTCCAGATGGCAGCTGCACATTACCCGCATCACATAAGCGACTTGTGCTCCTAATCATCGACGCACTCCGCTTTGACTTTCTCTCCCCTGACCCCCCGCAACCAGTCTCGCCTTATCACCACAATGTACTGCGACTGCCTCAAGAACTTTGTCAGCAGCAACCGGACCGCTCCCTGCTCTTTAGCTCGTTTGCGGATCCGCCGACGACCACGCTACAGCGCATTAAAGGCATCACCGCAGGGTCACTTCCAACATTCATAGACATGGGCTCGAATTTCGGAGGCTACTCTATCTCGGAGGACTCGCTAATAGGCCAGCTGCGGGCTGCAGACAAGAAGGTGAGCTGCATTCATACCAGGTCTACGCCGCGCTTATACGACGGCGCACCTCCAGATCGCGTTCATGGGTGATGACACGTGGACTACCGTGTTCCCCGACAGTTTTAACATGACCTATGCATACGACTCGTTTAATGTCGAAGACTTGCATACCGTTGACGAAGGTGTCATCACACATCTTTTCCCCCTTCTCCGCGACCAGACAAAGTCGTGGGACGTTATTATCGGACACTTCCTTGGTGCAGACCACGTCGGACATCGCGTTGGGCCTGACCATCCAGTAATGAAGGAGAAACTGGAGCAGATGGACAGAGTGCTGCGCGACGTTGTAGAACTGCTGGACGACGAGACTGTGTTAGTCGTAATGGGAGATCACGGCATGGACAGGAAAGGCGACCATGGGGGCGATACCGAGCTTGAGGTCACTGCTGCAGTATGGTTCTACAGCAAGGGTCGCTCTCTCATGCACCCTGACGCGTCCATTCCGTCGTCCCTCTTACCCATGTCGACGTTCCCGGGGGCATCCGTCCCACACCGATCAATTCAGCAGGTCGACCTTGTGTCTTCACTTTCACTCCTTCTCGGTCTTCCAATGCCGTTCAACAGCCTCGGGAGTGTTGTGCCTGAGCTGTTCTGGGACGATCCCACCGGTCAACGTTATGACCACGCACTACGGCTCAACGCTGCACAAGTTCAGAGATACCTCGAGACGTACCGTGCAAGTTCAAACGGTGCTGAACTAGACGGCGCTTGGTTTGAACTCAACGATCTATGGAACAAGGCGATGCCACAGCACAAGACTATCAAGCACGATACCTGGTCTGCACTCAAGGAGATTTGGAACCCTGGTGCCGACTATGCAGCCAAGACGGAAGAATGGACGGCGCTTCATGCGTATCTGGATGCTGTACTTGCAGCTTGCCGTAGTCTATGGGCCCAATTTAACGTCAATCTGATTGGCATGGGGATCTTCCTCCTGGTGCTTTCCACGATAGCCTCTCTGGAGTTGTGGTGGAAGCTTTCTGCCATGAAGGCTGCATGGGACATATGGGCTGCGAAGGCGCTCTTACAGACCCTCTATGCTACGGGCGCGGGTGCATTCCTAGGATTGACGGTCCTGCCATATCGAGAACGCATCATACGAGACGTCGAGGCATTGCAGCTAGTGGTGTTCACAGCAGGCACGTTCTCGTCTTTATCCATGATCGTCCTCGCTCGCCCTTCCATAACTCGGCCCAGCCTCAAGTCGCTCCGGGGCATCGACTATACCGCTTTCCCGCTTCTTCTCGTCCTCCACGCCGCAGCCTTTGGGTCAAACTCATTCACTGTCTGGGAAGACCGCATCATCACGTTCCTCCTGCTCAGCACGCTCGCGCGCCCCGTCCTTCTAGGCGTCTCTGCGCCCATCCCGCGCCTGCGGTACCGCATCCTGGGCTTCTCGGGGCTCTTCGCGGCCTGTGTGCGCTTGATGGCGGCGAGCACGGTCTGCAGGGAAGAACAGCAGCCGCACTGCCATGTGACGTTCTATGCGTCCGCCTCGATCACCGTCCCACCTCCAGTCATCCTCGTACTCGCGCTTCCGTGCGCAGTGCTCCTTCCGTATTTCATCCGTCGGATTCTGCGCATCTCGCAGTCCGACAAGGGCCTGGCGTCGCTATTCTTGCCGTGGCTTGTGCCTTTCGTCCTTGTGCAGGCGTGCCTTGCGTGGATGCTGGAGTGGGTTGAGACATCCCACGTCGCGTCGCTCGCGGAATCAGGGTGGCTTCGTCCCGCGCGGACGGCCCTTGGCTGGAGTACCCTAGGGAGCTCCCTAGTGGTGGGAGGCATGCTCTGGTGGCTCGTTCCTTTGTGTCTTAAGGTGACAACAAGCACTCCTGTGGACCCGAAAGCGAAGAAGGAAGTACAGGTGATGGGCTTCGCGAACGCGTTTGGCGCGCCGTACCTAATGTTCTGGTGCATCCCGCTCGGCGTCGTCTACACCACCAGTCAGCTGACCGCGCAGGTCGTCATGGGCCTGGCGGCAGTCGCGCTCGTAGCGTACCTCGAGCTGCTCGACAGCGTGCGTGACGTACGTGGGCTGGACGAGGCGTTTGCGTCCGCGACACCGTCCGCCGCGCTCGATCTCGACGCCATGCGCTTCGCAAGCGGCGCTGTGCGCTTCAAAGACGTCACGCCGCTCGCTCTGCTGGCGCTCCACACGTTCTACACGACAGGGCACCAGTCCACGATCTCGTCGATCCAGTGGAAGTCCGCCTTCGTGCTCTCGTCGACGCTACAATACCCGATCTCGCCCGTGCTCATGATCATCAACGAGTGGGGCGCGCCGTTCCTGTTCGCAGCCGCTACACCCCTCGTCGCGCTGTGGAACCTCGCACCGCTCCCGCATCCCGCATCGACCGTGCAAGCGCGGCGCGAAAGCGTGCGCGCCGCGCTCGCGATGATGCTCTACCACAGCGTGCTGCTGCTCGGCAGCGCCGCGTCGTCGGCGTGGCTAAGGCGGCACCTGATGGTGTGGAAGATCTTTGCGCCGCGGTTTATGAACGCGGCGGCGACGCTGTTGGTCGTGGACGTTGCCGTGGTGCTGGGGGTTGGGCTGGGGGTGGCGAGGGTGACGGACCGGGCGTCGCAGCTGTTCGGGGCCATGGGCAATCCGCAGGTTGCAAACAAAAAAGTTGAATAGATCACTCTAGCCTGAGAATAATAATTGTTAATTATTCAGATCGCTGAACGTAGGCTCTCCTGTTCGTTTGTTAGAGGGCTGTAGTGTGACAATCAGCTGTGACGGACCTGACGGTAGCCAGACGCGTCGCGACGCGTCGGATTTGCGCGCCGTCGCCGTGGGCGCTCCCTCTTTTACCGCGATCATCATCATCACCATCGATATCGACTCTCTCCTCAGTAAAGCGGTCCCTCGCAAGTTTTTCTCTACTAGAAAGTAAGAGGTCCATGGCGTCCTCGTATCTTACTGATATGATAATTGTACAGCTCTTCCGATGTCTGCCGAGGACGCTCGGCGTACACTAGAGGAGAAAGAGAAGGAGTACTTGGAGCGGATGGCCCAGCGGAAAATGGACCATGAGCGCGCCCTTGCCGTGCTTGAAGAGAAACACAAAAATGCCATTAAGCAATGCCAAGAAGAGTACGAGGGAGACCTGAAGAAACTCACCTCCGAGTCTTATATCCATGAAGTGAGGCGACACATAAACTCTACTGTTCCCATCGCCAGACTACCACCTGAAATCCTCTCTGAAATTTTCCTGATATTTGCTATTGAATACTGGGACGTGTTCAAGCGCACGTCTAAACTAGTACGCGATCGCATCGCGAGTGCCCGACAACAGCCATGGATGACGCTGAAGCACGTTTGCCGACGATGGCAAGACGTTGTGCTGCATACCCCCTCCTTGTTTACCACCATAGCCCCTCGACGCAAAAATCTCGTTGACTTCGAACTCAAGCAGTCTCGGACGCGTCTCATCGATCTCCTACACTACTCGGTCTACGAGAAGGAGGCTCTTGATCTCGCTCTAAGGCAACTACATCGGGTGAGGTCGATGGAGCTCGTTCTTGACTCGGATCACTTCAACTCAATCAAAGCGGATGGCGAGTACGCCCTTGAAGCCCCAAAGCTGATCAGCGTGGATTACGAGATCCCTTTCGGGGGTCTTCTCCAATTTCAACATTTGCCCGTGATCTCGGATTTGCACGCACCCTCACTTACCTCGCTAAAAGTCGTCGGCGGGACCTTGCAGCTTTTTAAGACGTTTACTCGTCCAATGTTGACAACGCTCGATGTATCCTTTTGGGAACATTGCCCCGTGCCTCAGTTCATGACTACCCTCGCCACAATGCCAGCCCTCTGTACGCTTTCCCTCCGGCTTAATGACTCGACCAATCGCTATGACGGTCCGAATCTGCCGGTGCACGTCACCCTTCCAGCTCTCACTTCGTTAACCCTCTATGAACACTGTTTCGGTTACAGTACCTCACGCATTCTCGGTTACATAAAATCACCGTCGTTGAAAACTTTGAACTTTTGGCTGCGCTTAACGGATTGGTGCCAGCCCACGTTCGCGCCTCGTATCACAGCGGCCCTGGGAACCAAGATGCGCCTACCGTCATTATCCGCCACATTCCGCCCACGAACGATTGCTGTGAAAGACTCCTACTACAAGGACAAGAGCCCTGGAAAATATTTTGTCGTGGCAGTCTGGACGTCTGAACGAGAGATGGAGATGCCCGACGACATGGACCAATGGGCGCCCGAGCCTCAAGGCAGTTCGTGCTTTAGCCAGCGCTGCGCGGATGCTCAGAGCATTGTAGAGAAGCTCCTACCAATGTTTGATTGCGCGAATCTCTCGCGTGTGTGGTTTCAGACGGATCTGAGTGTTGTAGCAACACGGGAGCTGTGGGAATGTCGGTTGAGGTCAATGCCCAACCTCACTGTTCTCTGTGTATATGGCTTTGGTGTTGAAGAACTTCTCCGTGTACGAGCAGACGAACATGAAGTGCCACTGTTCCCTTATCTCAAGACGTTGATTATGCACGACATCGTCGTCAATGATGAAACGGACCACAGCTCGCTGTCCGCTCTTGTTTCCGCGTTGCGTTCGCGACAGACAGCCGCCTCCTCTTGCGAGGTACTGGAAAGACTCGTACTTTACTCTCCAAAGCCGAAGAGAAATTATCGAACCCATGAAGTCGTCGTGTGGAATGTGCCGCAGGGTCAGATTACGTTTTTGGTCGAGGCCCAGGTTGCGAAGCTCGTAGAGGCAGATGGAATAGAGTACGAATACTTCGAACCTCCGTCGATACACCAGGACGTTGGTGATGTAGGGCCCGCTCAAGATTAGGCGACTAAAAGCTACGATCACGTCTGTGATATCAAAGATTATACGGGCAGTCAGCCAATCAGCAGCACAGTAGCGCTCATCAAAATGTTTATATTGGAAACATCACCAAGACAATCTCTAAATGTATTCTACTCTCACCATCTGTCTTGTCGAGTCCGGGTTGTGGTGGGCCTCTCGGACTGTGCCATGGTGTGATCGGGGTGCAAGAGGAGTATCCACGTGGCCGCCACAAAGTTGATGGACCTCCGCTTTTGGCGAGGCTGACATCATAGCGGCTCGGATGGCGGCTGAGCGCTGTGCAACAAGTCGCCCAGTGGTGCGCTAACCGCAGTTCCATCTCTGACTACAACTACGATGTCTTCACCAGCTACACTTCTCATAACTATCCCTGGATGCACCGCAACGCATGTTCTCGGAGTAACATCTGTAGGGCTCGCCGACGGAGACCTCACACTCGTCTCCGCACCATCCGTCCACTCTTCAGCTGATAGCTCGAGCGAAAAGAAAGTACTGCTCACGTTGACGGTGGACAAAGCCGCATTCCCGTTGTATAAGGAGACGGTGTTTGGGACAGTTGAAGGAGACGAAAGAGTGTATATCTTCCAGCCCGATCTGGGCGAGGACATCAAAGGGTGAGTAGCATGTTGTAATTGTCTTCCACGCCGGCGGTCGACTGATTGATATCACCGAATTAGCTATGTCAAGATACAACTCCCGGAAGGAGTCAATATTGAAGGATCAGAGTTTCGACTGTTGCAGGAGCGCTTCGAGAAGATTCTCATCGACAACGGATTGCTACAGGCGAAGGTCGGAGGAGAGCAGTCATTGGCATAAATTGTACACGGTCAATAACCATGGTCTATATCATCACGCAATGCCATTTCCAGAGAAGTGTACCATATAGTAATTTCAATGAGGTCCAAAGACTACTATACGCTCTTCATTGGGATTCGGCCGCGTCATACTACTCGTATTAGGATTAATATGAGTAAGGGTTGTGATGATAAGATGAGCAGTCCAACTTACCATTTACTCAGCGGGTATATCAGGCAGAGACCGCGCTTTCTCCGACGCATCCTCCGAGCGCACTCGGTCATGCCCAGGACTTGCTCCTGTGAGAATTGAGGGCATATCCGGTACACGTTTGTTCATTAAAATGTCGTAAAACTGCTGCAGAGTGGGCATGGCGTCGTCGAAGGCAGCTTCATCACGGCACACCTCCAGGATCCTGCCGTACAATGGGCCAGACGGACAGTTGTCGCCCATGGGAATATGGTCATTCTCAAGGAGATTGATCAGGCTCTTCGAGAGCGACACAAGCGCGTCTCTAAAGACAACGTGTACCGAGCCTGCGGGGCGTGCAGCGCAGATGGAAGCCGTGAGACGAATTTCGTTTTTGTTGCGCTCCAGGAAGTGGGCTAAAGAAGCAAGGAACGAGCGGCAAATAGGCTGCGTCTCTTGGTCTGAAAGAAGAGAAGGCTGTTGCGATAGGGACAGCAGGGCGGTCGCACTGGAACCGATGGCGAGTTCCAGGATGTTCATGATGTGCCTTCTGCGTGTCGCTTCTCCGAGGTTAGCAGCACTAGACAGCTGCAGTTTGGCCCAAGATATGGAGTCCAACGCGCCTACCAGAAAGTAAGTTAGTGAAGAGTTCGTGATCACATTACCAAATACTCACCTTCTCTGGTAAATGCGTATTTCCCCAGCTCACAGCACTTGAATGACAACGACGTCGGAATCCGCGCCGACATCGTTGCAAAGTGTACCACGGGCAACTCGACGTTTTGCTTGGGTATCTGGCTGTCCCGGGTGGTCACCAGAAGCGCTGTAAAATCGTCTAAAAACCAGGCGTGTCCATTATCCACACTCTGTAATCCTGTCGTCTTCACTGTCTCAAATAATAGCGTCAGGATACCAGCGACAGCAGGGTCGTAGACCACATGATTCCCGGCCGACCAATTTGTTGGGAGCGCATCCAATAGAAACTGCCTATGGTACCTTACAAATACGCCACCATCTGCGGCGACTCGGGGCAGCATTGCAGGATTCACGAAGGAATACTGCGAATAGTCGTGCAGGTCGTGCCAACCGAAGTTGCCAAGGTGCATCCCCGCCCACTCCAGCGCCGCGCGTGTGCGCTCGTATGGCTCGAGGTCCCGGAAGCATGCGCTCACCCCGGGAAGCTCGAGCTGTGGCACTACCCAAGGCGCCCATGAAAGCGCGTCTCTATCGAGTTGGGAGGCCTGTCGAGGAGTCCACATCGTGGATCGTTCGCGGAAGGACCAAAATGCGTCGAGATCCGCCAAGTCGCTCGCCGTAAACGACGTGGAGCGACGTGCCCAGCTCTTCAGCGTCGTCCGGAAAGAGACGATGGCGCCGACGATCCTGTAGCTCCCCCATCTCCCGCTGGTCATGCAGGATAGGATGGCGCGCACGAGGGAGAAGAAGGGTCCGAGGATATATGTACCCGCCAGAAGAATACCGAGTATAAGGAGGACGAGAGGAACGGCCACGGCGCGTATTATGGCGAGAACAGTGGGCAGAAGCAAGGACTTGTACGGACTTCGGGGGAGGATCGCAGGGATGATCGCGGAGATCAAGTATAGGAGGAGCGCTATGCCCACGACGATGGCATATGCTACGAGTATTCCGTGGTTGAGGGCTTGCAGAAAATATACTAATCCGACGAGGAAGAGTACAACCGCCACTTGAAGTATTGCAGGGAAGAGCGTGATGATCGTATGGACTTGCCATGATCGAAGACCCAAATGTCGGAACTGTCGTTGCCTCACACTCACTCTGACAGAGAGCTGTCGTGGGACAGGGACACGCTGAAGCCACTGGAGGACTGTGATAGCGAATAACGCGACGATCAACGAGAGTGCGAGACTGATGACCCAGAGAGTGTTAATTTTCACCGCCACAGGGGAAGGCGAGAAGCTTGGAAGCGGATTCGTTTGAGAAACCACGGGCAAAGTGGTAGGGGAGGCCAAGAGTGTTACGATCTGTGACAACAGTAGTGTGTTGCTCGCCTGCGGGTCCTCAATGAGAAATCCTTGTGCGTTGTTGGCAAAAATCCCAATCGAGATAGAAAGGAGGCCGGCCTTGATAGAAACGATGAGCTGTCCAGTTGTGACAGGGCAACTGCCGCGGCATCACTCACAAATAATAAAGTTGTCCTCACATCCTCCCGCCACTGTTGTATATGTTCTCTATCAAATGCGCGCATACCATCCCAAAGCGTCGTCCAGGACTCGGTTGTGGACTGGGGTGGTATAGTCAGTAAGGAATATGTTAATTGAACCTGGTATCCCACATACTACTTCTTCGTCAAGCGGCTGAGGTGGGGCGTCTTGGTAGTCATTTCCACTCTCGTAGCCAGACTACGTGTGAATTCGTTATTCTTGATCGATATTTATCTCTTGCTTTCCAGACTTACCACGCGTGCACTCTGCGTCACCTCTGCTGCGAGAGCTGAGACTCCATTCGATGACAAGCGAATGCGGCGATAATGCATGGGTAGATACTGTAAATGATATTCAGCATCGGAGTAAACAGTGGATATTGAATAACGCACGCTCACTGGGGACATCTCAGCTACATCTTCAGACATGGCGAAGTGGAAGATGTAGTGTAGAGAGGACAGAGCTATCTAAGCTTGTTCACGCACAGCTTTTCTAGTACTAGTATTTGAGCGATAATGCCATCGCTTCTTCCATTCCACCGATGACTTGTGATATATGGCGAGCGCGAGAACAGGCGGAAAGGGTCCTTTCACGTGTTGTAGAGTTTGGAGCTAGAACTACGCTCAATGAGGACCGCCATCGTATGAAACAGCGGTGACTCACGGGTACGCTCTGGGAGTCCTGCATCGTTGAATGGTCAGACGTCTACACCAGGTTCCTTTGAGCCACTAGCGTACAGGTGGGCAACCATGAGAGCGGCGAGCGAACATTCACTCTAACGCCTTTGATCATATGAATACTTCGTCTTTATACGGTTCAACTGGGTAACCGTGCTTCTGTTGTCAGGACTCGAGCTTTCAGGTATTTCGAGTAGCATACATGAGCAAGAAGATGGCTCAGAATTCGGCAGTGTCGGGCCAATCGTAAACAAGCATAGCGACTAGGTCAAGTTGTGTTGGCGAATGTGTATTGTAACCTTAGAGTTACTCCGAACGGCGAAAGGCAGACTGAGGAGGAGGGTGAGCCGAACTACGCCGCTTGAAGCTCATTGGGCACGGCATTCGCCGCGGCAGTGACTGACCCCAGAGGAGGGCGCTAAGCCGCTCAGCAGCTCGCTCTTTAACTTTTGACTGTAACGTTGCAACGCTTCCAAAGCCTGAAGAATTTACATGAGTAGATACTAAAAACCTTTTACGACCACCATCTCTTTGAAAGCCTACATGGTATGGAGGGTTGGGAAGTTTTCTTACAGGCACGTCCCCAGTCGTCCAGCAGACCATTTCAAGAGTTCGTGCACGGGGCTGGCAGGCCTATGTCGGCGAAACCATTCGTTGCCCAATGCCTACATCAATACTGTCTAAATCTCTTCTGAATACAGGCAAAACCTTTTTCGATCTCATCATGGTCTCCCAGCCATGTCTCAATATCCCATTGCATATAAAGTATATCCAGGGTCTCGGAGCAGTGTGATCAACGGTCAGACTAAAGACTGGAAGTCACATCCAAAGATGGCATGCATTTCCCAGCAGTCAAAGTAATCAAGATGATAATATGCGACATAATGCGACAGAAACGGTCTCAACAATGTTGTACAGGGTGCAAGCGTGGATCGTATCTAGTCGTGGATACAGTGCGATGGTGAAGATTACAGCAGCTCGTTGAGGACTTCTGCCAGCCCGGCGTTTGGACTAAGAATGCCGAAGTGCGTACCAGGAAGCTCACGCAACTCGATGTTTGAGGTCAGCATATCGAGGTCGAGGAACCTCGACGACCCTTCCGCCGCAGCCTGCGCGCCTATACCGTCGTCGGCGCGTACCAGAATCGTCCTCGCGGAAGGCCAGACGAAGTCTTTCAGGGCTCCTTCCTTCCTACGCTGGGCCCACTCTTCGCTTGCGCGGAGGCCCATGAGGACTGTCGCGGTATATGAGCAATCTTCACACGTTTAAAAGGGTCAGATACCTACTGTGGGCTACATACGCCTTGCAGAATCTTGCGACCCATCGCGCACCAGAACTGCCGGCTTGTACCTGCTCGAAGTGAGTAGAGAACTGGTGCGCGACGTCGTCAGCATCATCGAGAGCGCCGCTGGAGACCATGTCTTTGATGATACTGAGAATCTGCAGGATGTCCATGAGTTCTAGCATAGCGGCTCGGCACACTACTGCTTACCTCGTCGCGAAGTGTGCCGTCCAGAATCTTCGCCGTAGTAGATGCCACAAACTTCGGTCGCTGGTAGACGGTTGGGGCTCCTTCAAGCATGACGATAGCTTCAACGGTCTCGCCCGCATCCTGCAGCATACGGGCCGTTACGAGAGCCAGGCATGTACCTGCAGCGCAAGACTTTATTTAGTCGAATGAACCCCATGGATAACAGAGTGCATACCGAACGAGAAACCACCAAGACGATACGGCCCATTCGGCTGCTTCTCGACGATCTTCGAAAGGTAGAACTCCACAAGACGCTCGAGCGTCCCAGTAATTGGCGCATCTTGAGTGTCTTGGACGCCGAATACCGGGAAGTCCAACTTCTCGGCCATCTTGCGTAGAACCAAAATGCCGCCGCCAGCACCGTGGAAGATGAAGAGAGGCGTACCCTCTGTAGCGGTATTGAGCCGCACCACAGTCTTGACTGTGTCGTCGGCATTCGACTGGTCGGCAGATGGGAGATCAGTAGCGTCACTGGATCCATGGCTATCGCTTGCTGCGAGACGTTGCTCCTCCTGCATGGCCTGCAGCCTCTCGACTGGGAAGGAGTCAGCTGCGAGAAGTGGCAAATCAAGAAGTGTTCTACGTACCGGTCATATGTCGGCTCAGCAATTGAAGTTGTGTGACAGTGATGTCGAAGTACTGCTTGAGGATGCCGCTCAGGCGTACCGACGTTAAGGAGTCGAGACCATAGCTTGCTAAGGGTATGTTCTCCTCCACGTCTTTGACATCAAGCGAGAGAACGATGGCACAGGCACCTCGGATGGACTGTTCGTTGGCTGCGGTCGCACCTCTACCCTCCTGAGTCTCCTTGGTCACGAGGTGGCGCAAGCTGAAGCTGTATTTAGGAGATCCCACTAGAGGAAACATGGTTATCTAATTGGAACGATACTGTGATGGGACAAGACGTACATTCGATCACCTTCTTCCAGTCTGTCGGCGGGATATACACAGAATACCTTAAGCTTGAGGTGAGACTCCATATAGCGTCCACACAGTGTTGTGCCACGCGAAATCCGGTCATGCCAAGGGCTTTGTACTATAGATGAGTAGAAGATAAGCACTGGTAATTTCACGGTTAGTAATTACTTGCTTGCCTTGTCAAGAGCTGCATTCCGCGCGCTACCAGTAGGCATACTTCTCACGAACACACCGCCGTCCGACTGAAGACATACGGGTCAATCAGCGACGCCACAGTCATTGTAGGAGACAGCAAGAACTCACGATGGGAGGCACGGTCACTGATATGGTGTTCGGAAGGAGTGCTCCCATAGCTTCCATCTCTGTCTGTGCTGCGGCGTAATTTGCTTGGCCTGGGACCTAGTCAAGCACGGGCATCGGTGATATCAAGTACACACGTACCTGGGGAGCCAGTGACGGTGGCCATAGAACTCGTCAGGACGAGGAAGTCTAAGTTGCTCGGGTTGACAGCCTTCAGCAGCACTTTCAGGCCTTCCACTTTGACGTCGGACACTAACAGAGCGCTATGTCAGCAACCGCACAAAGGGAAAACCGCGAGGCTGTGTTACCAGCTTTCCAGTCTTTCTCGGATTTCAGGTTGACGAAAAGTTGATCGTTGAGTTGCACGGCGACGTAAAAGACTCCTGCGATGCGACGTTGCGTCTGAGCAAATAAGGCACCCGTCTTCTCAGCATCCAGACAGTCTATGGCAAGAACATCGATGGTGACTCCTGGGGTATCGCGTAGATATGTGATGATCTTCTTCTCGCGAATAAGCTTCCCTAGTTTGAACACCTATGAAGACATCAGCACCGAGCATAGGGAACGCTTGGATGATCGACATACGCTTTCTCCGGAACGAGACGTCAAGATGACGTGCCTTGCACCATTCTCGACCAAGCATCGTGCTATGTTCACTCCGAGACCACCTACACCTCCGATAACGACGTAGGATGCTCGAGGGTCAAATGCCGCGGTCCCACGGATAAGTCCGCCTCGTGTGACGGGCAGATCGGGTTCTATAGTACGCAGGTCCAAGAGCACCGCACGCCCTTCGTACATGGCAGAAGCTGTCTGGTCGTAAGCTTCGGAACGTTTGGACAACGGGAAGATCATCGAAGAGGGAGTTAGACGAGGCCAGATAGATGAAGGCACGTTGTCGAGCGCAGACTGCATTAGTCCCTCCTCGTTGAGAACGTCGCGGTAGTCCACAGACATGTAGTGGCAGCCCCGTCGAAGCTGCGACGGAAGTTCGCAACCAATCTGGACCAATGTACCTCTTGTCGACAACAGCTGAATCGTCTCTTTCGTGATGCTTGGATCTGCGTTGAAATTGAGGGCGATGTCCACGCCGTTGCTGGCCCATTTGCGGACGTGGAACGACCATAGATCACAAGGTGTCGATTGAAACGTTTGGACGTCCTCCGGCAGTTGCATGAAATACGGAGGAGCCGGGTCGCTGATGGTCACGGTTATGTCAAGCGCCAGGGCACTGAGGTAGGACAGAGTGGCAGAGGCAGCAGGAGAAAGCTGACCAAGATGGAGCAGAACCCGAGGCTTTTTTGTATGAACAGTCGATATTGCCCTTGATACTACCCATGAAATGAAGGCAAGCGGACCTGCTAGTGATGCCGCATCGGCCTCATCGATGCCGGATGGGACTGTTGCTACTTGGTCCCATTTGCACACAATCACGCTACCGTCTTTTACCGGGGCAACACCGAAAACTCTGAAATCAAAAGAAGAGACATGGGCCTTAGCAGAAGTGACGAAACAACAAAACGAGATACTCACTTCCGACCCAGGAGTGTGCTATCTGGTATTTGCGATCCTGTTCCAACGACTTCACCTGAAAATTGGCAACAATCCGGAAACGCTGGCGTCGCAGCGATGTACGCAACCTTGACCTCCACATCTTGCGGCCCTAGAGGAGGCGGATAAGCTCGCCAAATTTCATGCTTGTTGAATCCAACGGGATGCCCGCTGAGATTTTCCACCTGAGGAGTCGAGGGAGCCGGGACCACGCGAGGGACAAATATCTCGCCTTGCGCGTCTACGTGTATCTCAGGGTCGACCCGTTTCAGCGGAATGAGCTTCGTTCGGATGAACGATTGCTGGCGTTGCGGATTCCACGACGGGTCGAACTGGACAAACATGATTCCCCAGAGACCAAACTCGTGGCGGATGGTGCGGGCGATTCCAAGAAGTGCGCAAGTCGAAGGATCCGTGTCCGCGTGCAGCCACACAACGTAAGGAACGTTGGTGTCGAGACTTGCCAGGAGACGTACAAGTTCGACTTCGCCGCCTGCCGTGAAATGGTGCACTATGGTCTTGTCGTCTATCAGACCGGAAGTGGGAATGAGTGATGTGAGACCGAGGGTGCTGTCCGCTGATTGTATCGAAGGAATGACCAGACCATCCAGGACCTTATCGCCAATACTGTAGCAGTCGCTCGACTCGGAGGACGCATCTGGGGAGACGCGGATATGCGGATCCAAGTACGTTTGTGGTGGTGTAAGAGGTTTGGGTGACGATGTCGACGACGCTGGGCTTGAGGGCGTCGAGCTCGGTGATGCTTGCGATACAAATGCGATGTGGGAGATTGCCTCAGTCGAAGAGGAGATGATTAAGGTATCTGAAAACCCTGCGCTTTGCAGCTCTATTTGCCAATCGTCTGGCGTCAGTGAGCAGTGTTTCGCGCTGGGACGCTCGTCAAGAACGCTCATCCACTCAGCGAACGATCCGAATATGAAATCCATCCCTGCAAAGACTGTGTCAGCGTCGTGTTCATCAAACTAACCTTTGTGTACTTACATATCGACCCCGCCGCTCCATTAGCAAAGCACCGCCCGTCGAGTTCCAGGATAGCGATATGTCCTCCAGGCAGGAGCAGCTCGCTCAATTTACCCAATGTACCTTGGACGTCTGGGATAGCATGCAGAACATCGAATCCAATGACAATGTCGAAGGACCCTATATCCAGGCCCTGTTCTTCGATAGGGCTTATAAGATCGAAAGCCACGGATGTCACCGTTGGCCAAGGAGATCTGGCAGCAGACTGCTGGGCCAGATAAGTGGCAACATCGGTGGTCACGTAGTCAACAAAGCACAGTTCATCCATCTTGGCATCAATGAGTGCTTGACCCAGCATCACTGTGAGTCGTCCGGTTCCGGCACCAACTTCGAGGACTCGAACTACGCGTTTTCCAGATCGTGCAGCTTGCTTCACGAGATCCACAAATTGGGTCGCGAATCTCTCGAATAGAGGCCCTGTGAACGGAGGCTGCTCATAAACCTTGTTCATGAGATCGTCGTGGAAGAGCGCCTCAATCGCCACCGCGGAGGAACCTATGATGTCTAGAAGAATATCGTTAAATTTCATGCTCAGCAATAAAGGCTTGGACCCCCGAACCTCTCTGTTTGTTCCCTACTCGCTCAGTGATTTCGATCAAGCTGCCATACTCATACCGAACACTGGCCGGAATATCTGGCAACGACGTCCTGGGATGCCGCTCTGTTTGAGCCCGAGCCCAGTTGAGATAGCGCTTGCGATCAGGAGAGTCTACTTCGAAATTGCTTGGTAGCGTGCTGTATATAGCTTAGAGATGAGAAACAGTAGACTGACTGTGTATGCGGGTTTTGTACCTTATGGTATCGTGTGTGTACGCCAGCGCTAATTGATCGAGCAATTTCATAAGCTCGATCGTATCTGTTGACGGTCCTTCCAAGGTTTCGTGACCTTCCAGCTGTGTTTGTGGAAGAGCGCGCGGTTGCCAGTACATGGTGTAACGTTGCTGAGGCCATCGCTCGTTCTGATCAACCAGCTTGAAGTAGAGACCTGAGAACAGATATATATATGAACATCATATTCAGCTAGTGAATGCGATAACGTACCTTCGAAGGTGAACAAGACTGCTCCTGTATCGTCCAAGACGTAAGCGTCGATGATCCAGTGCCTTGGCGAACACTCCTGCAGGATCGTGTATGTAATGAACTCCTCGTGGAGAACTAGAGGCTCGTAGCTGCCGTCGTTACGATAGGCGCGTCTCAGAGAGTGGGGAAGCTAGTCATATGTTAGCCCGTTATCCATACATCTAACAGCCAAGCCGCACCAAAAATGAACGATCCTTGTCTCCAACGTTGATCTTGTCGTATAGCTAAGCAATAAAATCAGTCTGCATTATCATGGACGTCTGAGGGGAGATATTACCATGTTCCAGGTGATCGCCGTCTAGCAGGGAAGATACGATTAAGGTTAGAACAGGACACCAAATCCCTGGGATCGCGCATACCTGGAAGACTGCGTCCATTAACGCAGGATGAAACTGGTAATCAGTCTTGTTGACGCCTTCGACATGTCCCCGTATCCAACAGATGGCTTCCGTTTCATTCATGCAAGCCTTGTTCAAGCGCTTGAACCTGGACGCTGTCCGTCAAGATCTAAAACGAAGTAAACTTGACGTACTTACTCGTCACCAAATTGTGCAAACCCGTCCATGTCTGCGTACATCTCTTCTTTGTAGTTCGTCTGCAGGCATCTCGCGAGAACCGCTTCGATATCGACGCGTGTGATGGAAGAAGAGTCCAGCTGGGGCTTGCCGTAACCAACCTTGCCATAGGCGTGAGTCTTATCAAACACGGCGCCAGTTCGCGTCCACTCGAGATCTCCCTCTACAGACTGCAAGGCGGTCGACGACTTGACCCACCAACTGATGCCGTCCTTCGCTACCTCCAAAGTGACGGCGGGCACCGACTCTTCCAGGATACATGCCGCTTCGAAATAGCAATCCCAGAGCTGGGTAACTCCAGGGAACTCGAGAGCCATCTCGATGTATGTAGCAGCGGGTATGAGGTTCTGTATGGACAAAGTAAGTAAAATCATTGAGCTATGATAATATGGAGCTTACAGAATGATCAATGACGTGGTGGGAAATCCATGTCTCCGGTAGTTGTGGGCTGACACGCAGTCTCGTCGAGTTGAGCGGACGAGTACGAGGAAGAAGACGGTTGAGGTAGGAAGGCACCGGCAATGCACATGGTATCACTTTCCACTGAAATGGATACGGAGGCCCTTCGATATGTTCAGCAGGGCAACCATTGAGGACCGAGAAGTTGATCTGACCGGAAGCTCAGCATTTACATTCGCATTCAATAATTTTATTGGAGACATACCGAGTTGATGCCGTACAGGACCAATTGTCCAAGGGCCCGTAGAAGGGTTTCGTGCTCAGATATTAACCTGGCTCCTGCTCTTAGCTGCCGTGCAGAGGGTGGACGAGCGGAGGTAGATAGCGAGTCCAGCGCGCCCATCTTCTTGATAGACTGTAGTTACCTGTCAGTCAAAAGCGCAATTTGGAGAATTCAGAACCCTTACTTGAGACAACACCGGATGAGGCGATATTTCGACGAACGCAGTATACTGCCCATATTTCTCCACTAGATTCTCAATCGCCCGACAGAAAAGCACGGGTTGACGCAGGTTTTGCCACAGATAGTCAATCGTATATTCCTTCCCATCCCTGAAATCGGCCGTCACCGTCGACATCGTTGGCACCTTCGGAACGAACGGTCCGGCGTCGGCGCTCTCGTAATGATCGAAAATAGTCTTGAGCTCTGCACGGTAGGTCTCCTGGCAGGGTTCAATGAACGGTGAGTGTACAGCGGTGCTCACACGAAGCTTGCGTGCAGCGACACCATCGACCCACGTCTCGATGTAAGTTCGGAGTAGGTCGACCTGGGCCTCCGGCCCGGAAACGCCGATGTCAGTCGGGCTGTTGAACGCTGCAAGATGCAGGTCCGCCACGGGCATGCCGATCTGTGTGCCTAGGAAGGAGACAGCAGCAATGTGATCTCGGATGTTGGACTCGTCGCAGCCAGAGATAGCCACCATGGTCCCGCCGGCGTTGTCGACTTTGGAAAGAGCACGACCTCGAGCAATCGCAATCTTGACTACCATCTGACATGTACCAGGTCGGTGAGTATGATGGGCATGGAAGAATAAATTCTAAACTTACATCGCGGGGCATAGCTCCCGAGGCATACAACACCGCGGTCTCGCCAATCGAATGCCCGACAACCGCGTCAGGCTTCAAGCCCAGCGAGATCAACAAGTCAAACATCGCAATCTGGAAAAACGTGATTGCGACGGAGATGATGTCTGCGGGCCACGAAAAACTCTCCTTCAATACAGACACCTTTGGCGCATCAGCCACGAATAAGCCAGTCTCCTTTAGACATGACCGACCCGTGTACGCTTCATGCACAGCATCGCACGCTTCGATGCTCTCGCGGAAAATGGAGTAGGTGCGCATTAGGTTTCGGCCTTGATCCCAATGCTGAGGACCCTGCCCTGAGAAGCAAAGGACGACAGGATAAGGGCGTTTGCCGACCATGACAGGGTCCGGGAAGGCTGCATTCTGGAGCGAGTATCCTACCGCAAACGTCCTCCAAGACATCTGCCGGGCACGGCTTGCGAGATGTTCACACAGGGTTAAGGGGTTGGCAGTGGCGTAGTCTTTCTTGTAACATTCGATGAGGGTGTACACAGACTTGGGAGTTAGGGCGCCTAACAGTCAATGTCAGTTTGCGAGGTCGCTGTATTAGGGGGTGCCTTCGCGTACCGATCGCGAAGAGGAAGGGTCCTTGTTCTAGGCTGTACTTGTCGACGTGGGTGGGACGATGTTCGTGTGCACGCAGCACGGTGTGGCCGCAGGAACCTGTGTAATAGAGAATAGAGTTTGGAAATCGAGGGTCAATGAAATTTTTGGAACATTGCATGATGTGCGCACCTCCGAAGCCATAACTGGAGATCGAAGCAACGAGGCCCAGCTCTGGATCGTGCGGTACAAAGTCTTCGACGCTTGTAGGAACCCTAAGATTATACTTCTCGAATTCAATCCTGGTAGAGGGTTTGGAAAAATGACCGTTCGGCAACACTTGCTTTCGGTCTAGCATCATCACGACCTACAGGCATGGATTCAGCATCGTGCATCCTTTCACCGATGTAGCTAAATGCGAATCACCTTTATGAGGGAGCTCATGTAGGCGCTGTTGTCTATTGAGCAATTAGGACGTAGAAGACAACGCCTAGCCACTCACCCCATTTCACCATGTCCAACGTTACTTTTGACAGAACCAATGAGAATTTCTCGTCCACCGCGGTTCTGGGAAAATAAAGTGCCAGCGGCGTAGGCTTCCAGCGAGTCGCCTACAGCCGTTCCGGTGCCATGTAATTCGACGAAATCCGCTTGATGGGGCTCCAGGCCTGCATCATGATATGCATTGCGTATAGCAGCAGTCTGCGCGTCCGGGCTGGGAGTGGTCAGGGATCCCATGATCGAGCCGCACGACGTCAATGCGCTCCCCGCGAGCGTCGCAAAGATGCGGTCATAGTCCTTCACCGCGAGATCGTGGCGTTTGATGACAATCGCGGATGCTACCAATTATCATTGTAAGCTCGAGCGTCAATCCTACAAGTTTGGAAAGAGAAACCGAGTACGTACCGACATCGCCACGCGCGTATCCGTTGGCTTCGTCGTCGAAAGACTTGGAGATTCCGTCTGGACTCATGACGCCCAACTGGCTGAAGGACGCGGTCTCAAGTGGGGTCAAGATAACGTTGACGCCTGCGACGACGGCTTGGTCGATCTCGCCACGGCGAATAGCCTGGACTGCGAGGTGCATCGCAGTCAAACTGGAGGAGCATGCGGTGTCTACGGGCAAAGACTGGCCGAGTAGGTCGAAAACATAGCTAATACGGTTGGCCGTGATCGATAGAGAGGACCCGGTCATGTAATAAGCTAGAAGCATGTCAATTATGGTATGACGTCGGAGAAATGAAAACAAACCGTCAGCCTGAGTGATGTCCATCTCCATCGGCGGACCTCCTCCGGCTGCCAAATAGGATATGTCAGGTATAGTGCAACTACCATATGTATCTAACTAACCGCAGCCGACAAATACGCCCGTGTTTGTGCCCCGATAATCAACGCCACTGCGTTGAAGGGCATTGAATGCATGGTGCAATCTGTGGTACCTTTTGAGCGAAACACAAGAGTTCAAATGCTGTAGTCCTTACAAGACAATCTGGGTGACAGCGAGCTGAGCAGCTTCGACGGGCGTGATACCAAACTCTTGAGGATCACCAACAGCGAACTCGGGTATGAAAGCGCCTTTGGTCTGCACAATTGATAATGTAAGTGGATTATGAGGAGGAAAGCGGACTGTTTCCCTACGGTACATATTTTTCCGGGGCCATTGCCGTAGAACGCGTCGGCATTCCAGCGGTCCTTTGGCACAGTAATAATTCCAGAGCCGCGACGCTGAAGGAACTCATAGAACGCTTCTGTGTCGAGTCCTCGAGCTTCGCCGCCAGGGGCACTGATGGATAAACCTGAAATTATTGCAATCAGCTAAGACAGCAAGGAATGTTGCCAGAGTGCGTACCAACGATAGCAACAGCACTCGGATCCGGATTGGAGTAACTGGGTTGTTCCTCAGGCATTCCTGCGAGGTTGAAAGTAGTTGATATTCGCTTTGCGGGGGTCAGTGTACGGGAGGGTGTACTTGGGCTGGGCATGCGATTGGTTGATTCATGCTTTTATAACTGGTAGTGAGAACCGCGTGCCGCTGCAAGCAAGTATCTACACAGGATGTCATTTGAACCTGGGATACGACTCAGATATTCCTGTGGACCAAACACTAGTATGAAAATGAGAAAGAGGGCAAAGTCCGGTCAACAGAAGGAAGCGTATCACGTGGTACTAGCGCCCTAACGTGGCGCCTGGGAAGAAGCGGGATCTCCTTCCACTCATTTACAGTACCCACACTCATAGGCACCCTATCTCATTTAGATGGACCGAATCATTGGTTTTGGAAGCCCACACCTGGGCAGAAGCTAGCCGCATGGAAGTCGCATTGCTAGTTGGGTTTAGAACAACTCCGCGGCGCAGCATTTGGCTCCTGACTTAATCTCACAAAGTAGGGAGGACGAAACAAGTGCGAGATGCTCAGGCTCGCCCTCAGAGGATCCCCCAAACCGCCCCCCACATCGCGTCTGCGCACAATGAGTTCCTGTGCAGCCGGGTTCGAGAACGCGCCCGAACACCGCGACCCTATCGACCTCGCCATCCGTGGCACTATACCACCCTGGCTCAACGGGGTACTCTATCGTACTGGTCCTGGTACGACTCGCATCCCCACCGTCGAAGACCCATCGAAGACTGTCGATATTCAGCACTGGTTCGATGGACTTGCGACCCATCATCGTTTCGAGGTCTTTCCCGGTGGCAAGCGCGTGTCCTACCGCTCTCGTAAGGGAGCGGAGGAGCTCGAACATCGCATTGCAGAGGCAGGCACGTATCCCGACTTCTCCTTCGGTCAACGAGGCGACCCATGCCAGAACATTTTCCGTAAATTCTTCACGGTATGGGAGACCGTGCGCGGTATGGGTTCCACACCCTCATCTCCGTCCGCGCGCAACGTCTCTGTCACTCTGACCCCGAATATGCCCGGTTGGGATACGACGGGTCTCGACTTACCGTCCTCGACGGGGCCTCGCTACATCGTTGCGAAGACCGATGCTGATGGGTTACAGCTTCTTGACCCGAAGACGCTCGAACCCCTCGTCTGCGGGTCGTACAAGGACCTGGATCCGCGGCTGGATGGTCCGCTGTCCGCAGCGCACTCCTGTCGTGATCACGAAACGGGTGACTTCCACAATTACTCATGCACCTTCGCTGGTCGGTTCCCGACGTACAAGGTGTTCAGAATTGGCGGCGCGGACGGTAAGGTGGACATCCTTGCTGAGATCAAGGATGCCCCGCCTGCCTACATCCATTCGTTCGCCATGACCGACAGATACCTTGTGTTCTGTGTTTGGCAGGCCCATATCAAACAGTAAGTTGTTCGTCCTTTGTCTGATGTACGAGCTTTTGGCTCACGCAAACTAGGTCAGGATTGTCGATTCTCATGAACAAAAACGTCGCCGAATCAATCGAGACAGACTGGAAGCCTCAAACGGATACCTTGTTCTACGTTGTCGACCGCAGAAACGGCGGCATCGTATCCAAGTACAAAGTAGGCATTTACGGTCGCATGCCTCGACCCCGCTGACATTTACAACTACAGACCCCGCCGTTCTTCTGTTTCCACCACTTGAACGCATTCGATGACCCGAAGACAGGCGATATCGTGATCGACATGTCCGTCTACCCCGACAACAAGGTCATCAACCTGCTCTACCTCGAACAGCTGCGCAACCTTAACGAGACGACGCACATGCTGATGGGCCGTGCACGTCGCTTCCGTCTCCAGAATCCCGGCGATGCCACGGGGAAGGACGCGCGGGACGCTGTCGTCGAGTTCACGCTCCCGCAAGAGGAGTGCATCGAGCTGCCCGTCGTCGCGCCGCGCGCGTACCACAAACCCTACCGCTTCGCATACGGCATCCACAAGAAAGACCCGCGCGTGCACCACACGTTCGCGGACGGGATCATCAAGCTCGACATGTCCGCGGGGCCGGGCGCGAGCACGGTGTGGTCGCTCCCCGAGCATACGCCGTCGGAGCCGATCTTTGTGCCGCGCCCTGGAGCTGAGGCAGAGGACGACGGCGTGCTGCTGAGCGTCGTACTGGATGAGCAGAAGGCGCGCAGCGCGATGGTCGTGCTCGACGCGCAGAGCATGACAGAGGTTGCCCGGGCCGAGATGCCGGAGGTGTTCCCAATTGGGTTCCACGGCGTTTGGACGGGCCGGGCATCCGGATAGCGATCTCGTGGTGGCAAAGCCGGCTTACTCTTTACCAATGACCGCGACGTTGCTACGCTTTCAAAGTTCAATAAGTTCCCATGAATAGTTTCTGCACTCTTAAAACCGATCTTGTTCCCGAAAGGCAGTCGTAGGATCTATGTAAACAACTCTATAGTTCGCCCTCGAGACCCCCTGGTACGCACTACTTTGGACTGACTTTGGTGCTGCATATCCATATCCTGATATTACCTCTTACATCATAGCATGTCAAAGCTCAGATGCCCACAACCTTCAAAGGAGTCGTGAATATTACTCTGTTTCTGGGTCTCTGTAGCGGTACCTCGGCGACGGTTTGATATCTACATTGGGTGCGTACCACTTGTCAACTTCATGTATTGTTGTAAGCTACCGGGTGAATCAAACAGAAACTACACTAATCTCGCAATCGAGACTTTGAAGAGACCGAGTCGTTGATCCCTTGATGGTCTTTGGCTCACATGACGATGTATAAGATGTTGGTTGTTATTGGGTCACGCTGTACGACGACAGGTAAGATTCGCTAGCTACACTGGTATTCTGATTGGCAGCTGTGGATAATCACCGACCCATACACCAAAGCGGCGATCGGAATATCATACTCAGGGTCTGTCCTACAGCTCGGGTTGCCTGCGGGAACTTAGCTGTGCACAATGCACGTCTGTAATTCTCGGCGTTGCTAGGCTATTGTCTAGGCATATCTCCCATCGCCTCATGACACACTGTGGGCCCACCAACTACAAATCTGCTTATCGTTCCATGCATGTATCCTCGTCTTGAGGACAGCTTATGGTATGAGTCCCACGGTGTGGAGGATGGCGGCACAAGCATAGTAAGTTCATCATAGCACAGTATACTGTATCTTCACCTCACCTCATACGTGCATCAGATATTCAACAATACAGGTGATGTGACGATGATATCATAGAACCATCAGCCGTGCGTTGTTGAGGTAAGAACTGACATGCTCTTCAGGTTTGAAGCATACTGCCCTATAGCAATACGTTATTATCGCATCTTTAGTCCTGGGATCTGCTTCTTGTCAGGAACAAGCCGTTTGTTCGTGTCAATCCGACTTTGTATCGTCAGGCCATTGACATATATAAGACAACAAGATACCATGGACGCTAGCATCGAAGTTAGTAACGAAAACCATTATGGACAGCGTCCAGCTTACACAGATCATACAATCCTGGTGCGTATCTAGCTGTTCTATTCGTTACTGTACTGACATTTACTTGGCCAATAGGAATAACAACCTCTTCATCCAAGCCGCCACTGTGGGTGAGTAACGATCCTTCGGTCCGTGCTCATCCCGGTCTTCTGACATGACTAGCGTGGTTCCTGTATGATTATGTGTTGACATTCTCCAACGAAATTCGATATATCTGGTCACGACAGTTCTCTTCCGTGGGGCTGATATTCTTGTTTGCACGATATGCCGCTTTCGTTCATTTGTTGAAACCCATCGAGAACTTCGTGCAATGGAACCGGATCCCCAAGGACGACATCGATGAGTAAGTGAGAATCCTTTTTTAGCTGCAATAGGCTGAGATATTACGGTTGCAGATGCGGGATCATCTGGCGAATAAATGCCATCGTCGAGTTGATATACTTTATGTCTTTGACTGGTATGTCACTTTCCTTGCATTTCTCCTGTCTTCTGATAAATGGACGATTGCAGTGCTCGCGACTCTTCGGGTGTATGCTATCTCTCGCGGTAACATGAAGGCATCTTTGGCAGTACTCTGTCTCAGTACAACCTTCATATTTTGCGATGGGGTAAGTTCACTGTTCACGTGATCTTTCTCATACAAATTTCTCTGCAGATCATCTCGATTTCCGGAACGATCTTACCGCGGCCCTTTTCTTCGGGATGCTATCAGATCGTCACCCTAGGAGGGCAGATTGATCCTGTGCTGTGAGTGATTTGTCTTCTACTCCGCTAAAAGGACATTGCTCACGCTATAGACTAGCGGAATCCATGTCAGCAACCCTGTCTATCTTATTCTTGGTATAAGCGGAACATGCTGTTTCTTCATAGCTGAGCTGATCGTTCAAGCGTACACCTGGAGGAACACATGGAGGGTATTACAAATTACCAAGAACACGAGGACTCAGAAATCTCTATCATTCTTCCTATTGAGAGATGGTAAAGTATCCTCCTCAACATATGGATATCGCTGACCATCGTCTATGTCATTGATAGGTTCTGTTATATGGGTGTTCGTGCACAGACATTCCTGTTGCGACACATGCTGACATCAGATCTACCATATAGGACACTCACACTTTGGACGATTGTCTGGCAAAGTGTGGTACGTCTCTACACCATATGACGATGACCTGATTCCTAAATCTTCACAACAGTCCAGCGTGGATCTATCTCCGTTCAATGTTCCGTAAGTTAATGCTCGACATCAAGTGATCGACGTAATCTTACAGGCGTGGAAGGTTCTTCTCGATAATGACATGTCGTGCTATCATACAACTCAACCAGGTCAAACTCGCTGACACAAGCGAAACCGGCACAGGCACAAAGAGCTATATCGTCGCCCGTTTCATAGGGAACGTAGGGGCTCCGCTGGATTTGTCTCGCCGGGATGAGGAGGATGCTACGAACGAAGATGGCAGTTCCGAAGATATTATCTACGAACACGCCGATCCTCTAATAGAGGGTCTACGACTCAGCGCAGAGTTCGAGAGCAACAACTTTGTTTAATAGGTGCGTATACTCTGATCAACAATCCTGCCACAAATCTAATTCCACCTCCTTCAAAGGTCGAGTCACTCGTTTCGCCTATATAACGTACACCAAAATCAGAGACCGTGTTGCGGGGAACTTGCTGATATCATGTGTGTACTACTACCTTACGTCCCGCTGTCAGCTGCTTGCTTGATATGCATAGGACATAACGCATGATGCGCGACAGGCTGGCACCTGAGGCAAGAAGGGGGCTGGAATGTTGGTCGCTCGATGATCTCTGGCTAACTTGGCGACCTCCAAGATGTTGGTCGTTCTTCGGGTACGATGAGCGACGGAAGGTGAAATTCACTGCGCTGCATTGGGTTTGTAACTGGTGATTTTATATGATTGTTGATGCAGGCCTGAGTGCGGTAATTGTAATGCAGTATCCAGATTTCAGCTCGACTTCGTAAGTTTAACCACACGTTCCTCAATGTTGCTAAGTCATTGCGATTTAGGACTCCACTTCGGTTGTAGCTCTTGACACCCCTAACGTACCTTCGAATATAGCAGCTCGAGATGATAAGGGTAAGTTCATTATGGCAAGTCGTACGCTCAGCTCGCCTCAGATTTCAATGATGGTTCGAATCATGCGGACAGCGTCACGATGGCAATTGTATCATATGATTGGATCGTTGTTGAGGTGGGACCTAGCTTGCACCTTCTTCAGTTGGGTAGCATGGCCTAGGAGCGATACGTTATCACCGCGTACGTCGTTCCGCATCTCACCGTTTCGCAAGGGTGGTTGATTTGTTTGTCTTAGTTTACCTTCGGTTGCCAGGTGGCTCTCATACATAAATCGCAAGACATCACGCAAGTTAGTGTCGCTGGAAGCTACAGATGAGTCTCAACACGGACAGCATTCAAAGTACCGACGATATACAAGCTTGGTGCGTGTCTAGCCGCTTTGGTCATGGTATGCATGACGTTCAAAGTGCGGTGAATATACAGGAACAGCCATCTGTTCATTCAAGCGGCAGCTACGAGTGAGCAAGCTCCTTTTGTCCATGCCTGTTTCATCCTTATCGCTTTATCAGCATGGTTCATCTACGATTATTTGTTGACGCTTCCCAATGAGCTTCGCTACATCTGGTGGCGCAATTACTCCTCTGTCAAACTGATCTTCCTGTTTATACGCTATGCCGCTTTCGCTAACTTATTGAGATCGGTTGAGAGCTTTGTGAGCTGGAGCTCATTTCCAGATGACGGTGTCTTTGAGTAAGTGTCTATCTGCATTCAGGTTCAGCAGGCTGAGCGTTGTGATATCAGATGCGGGATCATCGAAAAACTAAGCGCAGTCGCTGATTTGGTATTCTACACGTCCTTGACTAGTGTGTTATCGCCCTCATATATCTTTCGCCATGTATCTAACGTATGCTTAGTGCTCATGGCTATCCGGGTATATGCCATCTCCAGACGGAATATCAAGATATCATTATCAGTTCTATGCCTCGGTATAATATTCGTAATTTGCGATGGAGTAAGTACATTTTTGCTCCCCCATGTGACTCGACGTTTACGTCACTAGTTTCTCCATTTCTTCGGGACAGTAACACCATCGCCCTTTGCTCCGGGCTGTACACAGACTTTTCCTTTAGCAAAGGCGTCTGCTCATGATCAGTGAGTGGATTATTTGTCGCGGAAAGCCATCAAACTCATACCATCCTTTAGATCTGATATGTATATCGGGATCGGCATAAGTGGGACATGCTGCTTCTTTGTAGCTGAACTCATTGTGCAAGTGTATACTTGGAAGAGTACGTGGAATGCGACACGCGTTACAAGAAATGCGACTCAGACATCCCTATCACTCTTTCTGCTGAGAGATGGTCAGTCATTGTGTTCGTTCCGCAGGAATAAGTCCTAACGGCTGTCTGTAGGGACTATCGTTTGGCTGTTTGTATGCGGACATTGTCATTACAGTACAATACTGACATGCAACCTACCATAGAGTACTCACGCTTTGGACGATCATCTGGGAAAACGTGGTAGGTCTACAGCTCAACTCATAACGAACAAAGATCATTCATATCTTTCAGTCTAGCGTGGATATGTCACCGTTCACAGTTCCGTGAGTTGATTCCCGGCATCATGAGTTCGATGTAGTCTGATGTGCGCTCAAGATTCTTTTCAATAGTGATATGTCGCGCATTGATTCAGCTCAGGCAAATCAAGTTCTCCAACGACAATAACCATGACACAGGCGTAAAGAGCTATTTTTCTGCACGGTTCATAGGGAATGTAGGAGCTCCGCTGGAAATATCTGGTCATCAGGCACATGATAACCACGATGACGACAACGCCGAAGAAAGCACTTACGTTGACCATAACCCTCTAGAGGAAGGCCTGCAGATCGTCCAGAGCGACAACACCAGTCAAGTTTAGCTGTACGTTCGTTCAGGCCGATGAACGAGTCCGATACAATCTAATGCAGCTTTCTCTCAAGGTCGATCAATAAGTATAACGGTATCGGCGATGCTTGTTTCATCTATCCTATACAGCATATATCATAATTACTGTGCCTATCAATACATACTCTTAGTATAGAGCAACTTGAGCACAGACTACTAACGTCGCGATAAGTTCAATAGTACGTGTAAGAAGCTTGCGTGTAAAAGGAGCTTGACGTGACCATGTCTCTCTACGAACTCTTCAGCTTACGCAGAGGTGTAGACGGTAAAGTCACCGAATTGCTCAAGAGTGGACAGTCAACACTGAAGAGGGCCGTGGTATGCTGGCAGGAATCTCAGCCACGCACCGCGGGGATTCGAATTTTGATGCCACGTGTGCGATGTGGCCACAACTGGTCACTGGTTAGGCGCCATAGCACTTACGCTACCCCTTTCACGGTCATCTGAAGGGATTCCAGTCTTAACCGTCGTTGCAAGCTTCTAAGGTCAGTAGGTCGCAGATAGCTATGACGATCGATCCCACATCCAGTGATCACAGGTTCGTCATGGACAATTGCCGCATCGAGGACCCAGAGACTTGTCGCATCCGGCTTGAACGGTCAAGGAGAGAATATGATGAGCGCGTGGTTCAACGAGAGGCCGAATACCTACGTGCTAAGAAACAACGTGCCGACGAGTTTGCACGCGCTCTTGCACGACTCGCAGGGGAGTATTCCGAGGACAAGCGAAGGATTGAAACCGAGTACAACGAGGACTGGTGTAATCTCATGCGCGAGGTACGCAAGTTGAACGGTCAACTGAACACCCTTTTGCCGATTGCGCGTCTCCCTCCGGAGGTCCTAGCCCAAATATTCGTTGAATTCTCGGAGAGCTTTTGGCGCGACTGCATGATTTGTCGAACCTCATCAGGGAAAACCTGCCTTGATAATTGAGTGCTAATATATCTAAATTAGGCTAATTGAACTGAATTAGTAGTAATTTATCTAAATTACTGCTAAATTAGCAGTGGAATAGTTGTCAATTAGTAGCCAATTAGCACTAATTTAGATACATTACTGCTAATTCAGCTCAATTAGCATAATTTGGGTACATTAGTGCTCAATTAGTAGGGCAGGTTTTCCCTGATGCTATTGGTCTATCACTCATCCTTGGTGGACGCTTCAATGGGTCTGTAAGTTCTGGAGAGATATCGTCATGCATACTCCGGCATTGTTCACACACATATCTTCGGACCGCCGCAAGCTCGTAGAATTCTGTATCAAGAAGGCTGGTACACTCCCTTTGCAGCTGGCCTGGTTCGCTCCCTACGAGTGGCTCGGCTCGGACGGGCTTACCCTAGCTCTGTCTAAGATGCCGTGTATTGAGTCGATGACCCTCACTCTGGACCACAAAATTCTCGAAGCCTTCAGTACCGCGGATGTCGGCTCCGCTGATGCGCCACGGCTGAGAGCGATAGATTACCAATATATGTGTTATCCGACCGACGTCATCCCAATGTTGTCGCAGCTGAACGCTATGGCGACATCAGGGAAAACCTGCCTTGATAATTGAGTGCTAATATATCTAAATTAGGCTAATTGAACTGAATTAGTAGTAATTTATCTAAATTACTGCTAAATTAGCAGTGGAATAGTTGTCAATTAGTAGCCAATTAGCACTAATTTAGATACATTACTGCTAATTCAGCTCAATTAGCATAATTTGGGTACATTAGTGCTCAATTAGTAGGGCAGGTTTTCCCTGATGGATACTGCTGCCATCCACGCCGCGTCTTGGTACGTTTGCGTGGCTCATACCCTTGTGTTATAATTCACTATTCCAGTACAGCTCGTTTGTTGGCCTATATATCACATGTCGACGAATTGTACGTATTTTGGGAATTCAGGTTACCTTGCCATCGACGAAGTCCTACTAGGCGTTCACTCTCTTGCAGTATCTCATCGACTCAATCAACCCGTTTCTTCTAGCACTGGAATTATTTTATGACTCGGAGTTGGCAGTATCGTGGATGCGGTCGTGAGAGTGGCATAGTGAACGTCTTCTGTGTCTAATCCGCCCCCTCTATCACAGGTAGGTAAGGTTTATAAAGCTGATATTCGTAGTCTTTCGACTAACATCAGTCACATAGTCGATCAGCGGCTAGTTATAGCCGCTTTTCTCCTCGTAATTGCACGTATGAATGCTATTGTATCTTTCAAGAGCGTGCATGGGCAAACGGTTGCACATCCCGTGCCCAGGAGAGCAGCACGAGTCGTTCGCAAGCCAGATGAAATGACCGCTTGGGGTCGCATGCTGTGGGCTTCTGTTGTTGAACTCTGGTCCATCGCTGCTGAGCATAATTCGTTCACGTCACGTCCTCGACACTGCTTCGTCGACCGGTAGCGTTCTCTTTCATATAGTATTATAATATCGTGTTTTCCAGACATTATATGCATCAGACGATCATCGGTCATTCTTATAAGATTATGGCTGTACAAAATTATCACTAGTGGCACTGAGAGGCATACGCACAGACGGCACAGGCTTCCCTCGTCCAATACCCAGATACAAGCGCGTCCAGGCGGGGTTAGACGCCCATGATTTTGAGCGCTACGACTAGGAGGCAGATGGACGCAGCCATGGGATGATGTTTCCGTCCCATCCAATGATTCTCCCTTTGTTTTGCTCGTTCCTTCGACGTTCTCCATCTCATTTTTTCCTCTGCTGGTTCCACAGCTGGTAGACTCTCGATCCGCTTAGGCAACATGGAATGGCCTGGTCGGACATCATAGGAGTGCAAGACTGAGAACGAGGTCGCAGAATGCCGACATAGCAAACCTAACAACGTATTCGAAGCTTCAGACACTGCCTTGAGGATTTTCAAGTTATCAACATCATTTGCGCGCGGTGTTGGGCGTAACACTTCCGACATAGGGTCCAACGGAGTCTACATATCTTGATTTTTAGTGGTGTAAGTGTCAATCAATACGAGATGTAGTTTGTAGGTAATTGAAGACGTGCTTGCCCTTAGGCTGTTCTTTTCAAGACTCGCGGCTGCTGCAGTCTAATCATCAGCTCAGCTTCGTTTCAGCAACTATGTCTCACTTAGAGATACGTCAAGTAACTCGTCTGCTTTCGACTACGGTACGTGTGACTGTAGATCATGATATCAGATTACTCGTTCGTGTTCAAACTCTATACAATTTCTGCGTTGACTTTGACGTCTGGCAGCTGGACTTCGACATCGCAGTGCCAAACTATAAATCAGGTGGCGAGTCACTATGCCACACTGCGTTAATTAAATCTAGCTCCATGAGTCTTGTATCCAGATAAGTTTTCGGCCTAGTGGAACGTTATTGGCATACCATTAGTGCTGAATATACTTAAGCAATTCGTCGCTACTGTTCACTAGCTGTAATTGTCGAAATACGCGTCTCAAAAGGTTTCGTAAGTTAGTATGCCGTTTAAAGCGACTGAACTTTCTTTAGTGTTGTTCGTCGGGATGCCCGGTCTCAATCAAGAACCCACCACGTGCATGCACAGCCTATCAGAAGTGATATTCTTATGAGAATATAAAGACAGATCCCAAATGCGACGGAAAGCCACGAACTCCCTCGCTCTCCAACACCGGCAGATCCTTACATGGCTACCATTCGTTTTGATAACACTCTAGGCGTCTTGAACATCGGTAAGTTTTCAGATGGCTTTCCCACTGGCAAATCTTAATGATGGCTTGATACCAGGTCATACGATGAATGCAGCGTACGTTACCCGCTGGTATGACAGGCTTAAGATCACTGAAGGCCACGAAGTTTGTACGGAATAGGTACTGTACAAGCATACACGTACTTCCAACAGTACAAGAAAGATAACAAAATCCTGCGCTATCTGGTAAGCTGGTGTCGACCTGGCGAATAAATCACGAATGATGTCGGCATTATATAGGTTTTATTTATGTGGTACGCGACCTTTTTCTCAACGATATCCTTCAAGCGAGCTCATGTCTATTCGAAGGATCGCAAATACTGCCGGCCTTATTCTCTATGTGGACACTGTATATTTCTACACTGTCTGGAACTTCCTCCGTCCTGAAGCATTGCTGTCCCCTCCCTCGTATGTACTTCGTCTTTTCTTATTTCATGTATTCTACTGACAAATGTTATATAGCTCTCTCATGGTAAGTTCTTTGTATCTTACAGTGGTCAATACTCACATCCATGGAAAGAGTGACTGGCTTCTGGGTGTGAGCGCTCGTAGTTTTCGCTCAGTGTATCGATGTTCTAACGTTGCTTGTTGTAGCTGTTGGGGGATTTTTCCGTCACCGGGTTTGTGCTTGCTGTCATTGTTCTGTTGCATGGTCGTTGACACTCGTACAGGGTTTACGCCTTTAGGGTTTGGAAAGGTGAATAGCTTTCCAGGTTTTCCGAACTCATCGATGTCTCAATATGTTTTCTGCAGTGGCCAATGAATATAAGCTGGCAGCTGTCAGCGTAATCGTGAGTCGGATATCCCATGGTTGGCAGACAGCTAAGCTAGTTTGGGTATCTAGGGGATCATGGAAGTCGTATCCTTGGGTGAGGGTTTCTCGTCTTCTGGGTGTGTATGTGCCTACTAAGAGGCGCCATTTCCCCCAGCAACTGGAATAGGTACGCAGGTTTACTCTAGCACGTGTTCGCGATACGATTCAGCCACTGCACTGCACAGGCTTCTTTACTGTAGCGTGAGTTGTCTTGCATTAGTAATGTTCTATGTTTTGACAATATTCCTGATAGTCTGGGTAACATGTACAGCGAATTCGGTTCCAAATACCCCGTGAGTAACTCTTATACATTGATTTTTTGCAAGGCTGACTATGGGCGTTGATAGTATCTCTGGTACACCGCCTTCGGTAGCGCACTCGTCGCGGATTTAGTGATCACTGTAACACTCTGCATGACCTTGTATAAGAGAAGAACCGGTATTCGAAGGTGAGTTAGAGCGAAAATTACCTAGGGCAGTCATTTTGAGAGCAATGTTCGATCTACAACAGGACAGATTCCCTTATTAAAGTTATCATGCTGTACACGGTGAATACTTGCGCATTGACAAGGTGAATTTTCTTCTCCTTTTCCATCAATTATTCTGAATGTGTTCGCTAGTCTGTTGAGGATAGCATCTATCCTTGCGGTGAGACCGCATCCAGCGACTCAAATCTCAAAGTGCTGATGTCTAGTTAGTACGCCTTTGGCCAAGGGACTTTCCTCTTTATCACAATATCCTCTTTACTTCCCAGAGGTAAGGCATTAACATCTCATGTTGACGATGTACTGAAGTCTTTCCAGTCATATTTTCTTCCCTGTTGGCGTTACTCAACTCTCGTCCAGTAAAAACAGACCGTCCAACTGACGGCCTTGTATCCATCCATCTCTCGAACTTGCGCTACGCAAATCCCCAGGCTATCAGGCAGGGAGAAAGTATCGAAGAAGTAAGTTGCCCGCTATTACAATGCTTCTCTTTTGATGATATGACAACTCTACAGACAGCCGCTGGACAAGGATACGATACCATTGCCAAACGTGAGATTACAGAGCCAGCTTGAGCTGCGAGGCGTGGACCGTCTCGGCAGCTGCCTCGTCGCTAAGAATGTAGTTTTGACAATTTAGTACTTTATCTTATGCAGACTTCTGCATCTTCATCTCTTGTTATCTGGGACCACACATATACCCACGTATTACGCGGTATACAAAACCTCAAAACAGAAAACCTGAGTTCGGTGTAACGTCTCCGAGTCGAAAGTGTACAGGCACGGATCAATAACCGGGCGCTCCGCCAGAGTGCCATCAGTCCCGCCGTGACACGCACCACGAGTGTAGTTGGCAGTCACGGTCTTCGACCGCAACGACCATCGTATAATGGACGCACTACCGCAATTTGTCCAAGACTTCATCGAAGGGCGGATCGTAAGTCTATCTCTACCGTACTCAATCTCTCAATAAGTGCTTGACGAAACCCCCAGGACTTCGAAGGGCAGAAGCAGGTCGAGCAGATCGCCCGGGTGGGCCTCATCGCGATTTCTGTACGCTTGCTTGCTGAGTTTCGCGCGTGGAGACGATATGGTACTAAATTTGTGTGCATATGCATAGGTTGTGTCATTCCTATTGGGCTTCGCGCTTCAGTCGCTGCGGGTGACGTTCAGCACGTTCGGCGCGGCGACGGCCTTGCTCCTTCTCGTGCGTTTCCTCTCAAGGCTGTATTCTCATTCTCGGGCTGACCAGGCTGTACGATGTGCGATAGGTCGTCGTGCCCCAGTGGCCGATGTACAACAGGCATCCTGTAACGTGGCTTCCGGCGAAGACGAAGGAGAAGGAGAAGAGCAAGAAATCGATAGCGAAGTGATTCCTTCGTGCACCGTGTGTCAATGTGGTTCGGCTCTGAATAGACTTGAATTTGCATGACATGCGTTGTTGAGCGGTGTTGGGAGAGTACGTGGTGTCACCGGGCTTCAGAGTTGCCCCAAAGGTTTAGTTAAGGGAAGCGTACTTCACCTGTACCGACGTCGCTAACTAGGCCGTAATACAGCTAGTCCACTCATAGACAAAATGACGTGAGTATTCCTCGGTTAACCCCAGTAATTTCACGCTGACGATCAGCTGTACAAGTAGGCGTCGTTAAATCGAAGCCTAAATGCTGTATGTATACGGGATCGTCTCTGCACGCAAGCGGTGACGTGCGTCATCGTGAATTCTATTTGGCCTCGCAGCAACGTTCCAGAGAGTTCTATCTCTCATCGCTTCACTGAGGCTTCTGAACATACGGTGCGCACTTACACTGTTAGGTGGTGGCAACACACGCTCATACTTTGCTCCCCGGTCCAGAAACGTGACGCTGTCATCGTTGGCGTGCATCACCCACTATGATGCCGTCTCTGGGACGAGTGATACCGACACTCAAGATCGTGCCACAGATATGTTGTCGTGATATCGCATATAGCAGACTCATAAAGACGCCCCAGCGGACTTGGACCGTGCCAGTGTGTGACCGAGCTGCTTCGCATTTGGATTGTCGGTCTTCGTGTGATATGTCCAGACCGCTATTCCCGAGCTTCTCTGGTACTCCGAGTCGAAGTAAGTGCTCGCGTCGGGTTCGAGCAATGGAATCGGTGCTCACTTGACCTCTTGCTCGTGATAGAATTTGAAACAACGCGCGCGCGCTGCTTGACAGACTGGAGTTTACTCTGGGCATGCTCCTGACGACCGTGCAGAGCGGAGATAGCGTGGTGCAGAGGGTCTCTGGCTGCTCGAACGGATGCGTGCACCCCTGACGCGCCGCGTCACGTCGAGCCTGCGATGCCCATCGTCGACGATGTGACCGTTCTTTGCATTGAGGCTCGCGTTCTTTGAACTTTGAGCTCGAGGGTCGAACTATCTCACAGCCCGCACCGCCACCGGCTATCGCCCTGCCGACTTACCCCTCGCGATTTACGCAGCCGGCATGGAGAGATCGCTCGAGGGCTGGGATGGCCGCCGCATGTAGATTAGCAACGTAGCGAGTGTTCTGTAATTAATGCGGGTTATTTCTGCGTGGACCGATGGTGGTCGACGTCTGAGACGAGTGCGGTCGCTTAGCTTCGGACGGCGCGGGCGGGGGTCTTCAACTCAGCTTCAACTCTCTCTCTCCAACCACCATCTCGCAGCATCTCGCTTGCACACTCTTCCTCGGTGCATGTCAGCATACCCGACTTCCCTGGCTTCGCACACGCTTGATCCAGTCACGGAAGTTGGTGCCATCACCCCGACCCACGGGGGCATGGTTCCAGGCCACGAGTTCGACGTCCCAATCTCGCAGAAACCACATCCTTCGCCGCCCCAGACCGCCCCCAACGACGACCGCGAGCCACCGCAGACGAACGGCGCACCCCCTCAGCAGCCCCTCGCACCGACTCCGGGCGCAGTGCCCCGCAGAACGCCGTCCGCCAGCAAGCCCAGACCGGTATCGATGCCGCCCCAGTCGTACGCTACGTCGAACGCCGACCGCGAGCAACAAACGCAGGATGCACCCCGGCACAGCTCGCGCGCAGAGCGCGACGAGCGGCGGGGCGACGGAGGGGGCGGGAGCAGCAGCAGCAGGGCGCGGGGGTCGAGCAGGATCCTCGGTGATTACACGTTGAGCAAGACGTTGGGTGCGGGCAGCATGGGCAAGGTCAAGCTCGCACACCACAACATTACTGGGGAAAAGGTGCGCAGACCGTTCTGGAGGACGCCGCATATGGCGTGCGTTGTCGACGGCGCTGACCGTCGTCTAGCTCGCTGTCAAAATCCTCCCGCGCGTCGCCCCGAGCGGCAGCAGCGTCCAAGCTTCCGCCAACCCTGAGGCAGCGGCGAAGCAGGCATCGAAGGATGCGTCGAAGGAGATCCGGATCCTCCGCGAAGCCGCGCTGTCAATGCTACTACATCACCCGTATATCTGTGGTATGCGGGAGATGATCGTCCACCAACACCACTATTACATGGTATCCGAGTACGTGAACGGGGGCCAAATGCTAGACTACATCATCAGCCACGGGAGGCTAAGAGAACGAGTGGCACGCAAGTTTGCACGGCAGATCGGAAGCGCATTAGACTACTGTCATAAGAACAACGTTGTGCACAGAGGTGAGCGCGGCCTCGTATGTCCGCGGTGACAACGCCCTTACACTCGTGTAGACCTGAAGATTGAGAATATCCTCATCTCGCAGACAGGGAACATCAAGATCATCGACTTTGGGCTGTCGAATCTCTACGACCCTGCGTCGCACCTGTCGACGTTCTGCGGCTCGCTTTATTTCGCTGCACCGGAGCTACTAAATGCCAAAGTGTACACAGGCCCCGAAGTCGATGTGTGGAGTTTTGGCGTCGTGTTGTACGTGCTCGTCTGCGGCAAGGTGCCGTTCGACGACCAGAGCATGCCAGCGCTGCACGCAAAGATCAAACGCGGGCTGGTCGAGTATCCCGTCTGGCTAAGTGCAGGTAAGTGTCGCATACCTCGCCCATCGCCAACCCTATTTTAGCGCTTTCTAATATTGTCTTTTTATGACGTGGAGAATGCAAGCATCTCCTAACCCGGATGCTGGTCACGAACCCCGCGAATCGCGCACCGCTTTCGGAAGTGCTCAATCACCCATGGATGCTGCGCGGATTCCGCGGACCCCCCGACTCGCATCTCGTCCACCGCGAGCCGTTGCGGGCAGACGAGCTCGACCGGAACGTCATCAAGGGCATGAAGGGCTTCGAGTTTGGGACGGAGGAGGAGATCGAGAAGCGGCTTGTGGACGTGCTCGAGTCGGATGCGTACTACCGCGCGGTGCAGTATTGGGAGCGCAAGCGGATAAGCGGCGCGAACGGGCGCAACGGGCACGCACACTGGGGTGGATCCCTTTCCAACTCTTCGATCGCTCTCTCTTACGATGGTGTAGGTGCCAACGGGAACAAAGCCGACTCGACGCCGAAGAAGTCGAAACGATTCTCTGGGTTCGACTTTTATCGCAAGAAGCTGTTCTCGCCGTCGTCGTCTCCGCCCACGTCGCCTCTCAACTCACCACCCACCTCTCAGTCTCACCTTTCCCACACATCGCTGACTGATGCCAGTCAACGCGAGCCACCAGATCCCACTTATGGATTCCATCCACTGATATCGATATACTACCTCGCGCGGGAGAAGATGGAGAGGGAGAAGGTCTACGGCCCAGGCCACTTCGCCAGCTCGCAGCTCTCCCTCGAGTCCAACACCCGCCCCGAAGCCACACCCGAGGCGCCCCCGCCAATACCCACGTCCGCAAAGCAGCTCTCGACGCCCGCCGTGCGCAAGCCCGAGACCGTCAGCGCGAAGCCGGACTACAGCATGCCGCTCCCCCGCCTCCCCGCGCCCGAGACCTCGCACTTCTCCGGCATGTCGTACGAGCCCAGCGCCGCGACGCCCTCGCCGACGGCGTCCAACTTCCCACAGCCGCGTGCGCGCGACCCCGCGCTCACCGTCCCGAAGCGGGCGGACGTGCCCCCAGGGGGCGCGCTCCCGCTGCACGCGCCCGACGGGCCCGCGAAGCTGCCCCGCGCGCCCCAGGCGTCCGCACACCGGCGCAGCCACAGCCTGAGCCAGCGGCCGAGCGTCTCGCGCGGGTGGACGAACATGTTTGGGGGCGCCGCGCCGCCGACGCCGACGCAGGAGACGGTGGACGAGCACGGGCTGCTGCACACGGAGCCGCAGCCGCCGCGGACCGCGGGGCCCGAGCTGACGACGTTCGCGGCGCAGATGGACGAACCGCAGACGCCGGTGCGCGGCGGCGACGAGCTGAGGCCGCCGCCGCTGTCGGCGGGCGCGACGCTCGTGCGCAAGTTCGGGAGTCTGCTGGGCGGCGGAAGAGACGGCACGGGCTCGGGGCGGTACGGCTCGGTCAAGCGCGGGAACATCCTCGGCGGGTTTTCGCCACGGCCGTCGGCGGAGGTCGAGGAGAAGGTCATGGACGAGGAGAAGGCTGCTGCCGCGCAGGAGGCGGGCGAGGGTGGGGAGCGTACCGAGAATGCGAGCGCGAATGTGAACGGAAACACGAACGGGAACGGCGCGGACGTGACCGTTACGGCGAGCGAGATCCCGCCGCCCTCGCCCATCGCGCAGAGCCACAGCCAGCCGATCGGGCACCGGCGCGCGGCGACGATCCTCGACCCGCAGAGCCGCGCGACGCGGCACGAGCGGCGGAGCAGCACCGGGGCGGCGCTGTTTTCTGGGGGCACGATTGGACGGCACCGGCGGCCGTCGACGGGGTTCAGCTCGTCGTCGGGACGGGCGTTCGGGCCGTTTGGGCGGACGGACGAGGAGGACGAGAACGCGGAGCAGGACGAGTCGCAGGTCGCGACGCCGACGATCAATGGGGTGGATCAGACGCAGAGCGAGCCGCAGGCGGAGGAGGTGAACTTTAAGCCCGTGTTCCTCAAAGGCTTGTTCAGGCATGTGCTTGGTTTTAGGTGATCGGTTGCGTATGCTAACAGTATGTTCGGTCTCGCCACTCTCGTGCACGTTTTGTAGTGTGGCAACAACGTCGACGAAGCCGCCGTCGATCATCAAGCAGGACATCAAGCGCGTGCTAGATCGCATGCAGATACAGTATCGGGAGACGAAGACGGGATACGAGTGCATCCACGTGCCATCGATCGATGTCAACTCTGTCCTCGACTCTCCCACCGGTCAGCGCAGCAGCCACCAGAAGCACAGCTCTTCAGGATCAGGCGAGACCGAGACGGCGCGAAAGTCCGTCGGGCGCAAGTCCTCGAAGCTCTCGTTCGGCAAGAAGAGCCGCGACCGCGGCGAGAAGGCCGCCGAACCAAAAGAGAAAGAGCTCCCCAGTCGGCCGTCGGGCGGGACAGTGCTGAGCATGACACCCAGCAGCGCGTCGTCTTCCTTCTTCCATGTCTCCAGCAACGCTCATGGTGCTACAGACCCCGCCCGCTCAGATACGCTGGAGGCCACCGCGTCCCACGGCGACGAGCCGGGCACGCGGTCACATTCTCCTACCACACCCACTACTATCAAAACACTACCCCCGATACCCCGTGACTTTGTGCCGACACCGCAACCCACACAGCCGTTCCCTACAGGGCCGGTGGATCAGGATTTGTTTGAATCCATCGGCTCGAATTCCCTTTCTGTTCGCTTCGAGATTAATATAGTCAAGGTGTGTTTCCTCTTTGCTTGCATTCGATAGTAGCTCACCTGCGCATCTAGGTCCCTTGGCTTCCGCTCCATGGAATCCAGTTCAGACGTTGCAGCGGCGACGGCTGGCAATACCACATGTTGGCGCGACGAGTTTTAACAGAGTTAAAGCTATGACAATCGTTTGAGTCTCCCGTCTCCTCCCTATTCTATTCGTTGTCGGCTGTCGTCAGCAATTATTATTTCTGTTTTCAGGTAGTCATACATTTGTTACCCTAACGTCTCTCTCCTCCTGGTTGCTTTACACCGGTCATCTCGTAGTCCCATGCTCTGCATATGCCATTGCTTAGTAGTACAGACATAACACAAACTGTATGAACGATATTCAACGCCAGTAATCTGTCGCTTCCGGGTACCCGCTGGAGTCGATACGCAGAGTTTGTCTGTCGTAAGCCATTTGTTCGAGTCAAAGGAGTGATCTGGGCTCAGCATATCGCGCTATACCCCCCCCCTCTTCCAGTGCAGTTGAATAGGGTCGTTCCTCCTTCCATCAGCCTCACCCTAACCTTAGCACAACTCATATACAAATCATCTTAGCAACGTTCGCGTCTTTGAGGAATTGAATGTCATTTTGCGTGAGCGCATCGCCCACGAGGTAGCTCGCAGAGAATTCGAGAGAGTCTAGTGTCCCTGCATCTCCTTGTAGGAGCCTTTGGCGAGACTGGAGCGCGGAGACAAGCCTCTCAAGCTCTTGGAGGTCCCGCTTGGCTACGCCCATCAACTTGAGAGTTTTCAAAAGGGGTAGAATGAGAGGACTTGTGCTGTCCTGCTTCGGTGCTCGAAGTGCGTCCGCTAGATCTTTAATACTACGGACGTAGAGGGTGTGGACATTGGGGGTCGAGCAGAAAAATCTTCGCCACAATGGCGCCGAGCCTTCAGTGCATCCATTGATCCATACAGACGTGACATGGACGAGGTTGAAAAGGGGAAGGACCTTTCCGAGCACATTCTTTACACTCTCGAGACGTGCGCCAAAGAACGAGCCTTCTTCGGGTCCCCATCTTGGAGGACAATACAGCGTGTGTTCATTCTGCTCCGAAGACCACACGCCCAGAAGAATGTAAGTAAACCTGTTGTTGTCATAGGTGTCGTCCCACTGCCAATCGGCGTGCAAGGCGATTGTTCTAGGAAGAAACGAACTAGCGAGTCTCGTTGTTTCCATCTTGTTCTTGAAGGCCCTCCTCAAATCGGTATCAAGCGCGCGGGACTCCTGTCTGTCGAGACCTGTACTGCACTTGAGAGTAGCCAGTATTGGACAGCTGACATGGTCCAGGAATAGGGCGATGCCTTGGCAATAGCTTCCATCGAATAGGTCCAAGGAAGTGAGTCTAGGAAATTCTATGTGCTCCCCGACCGTGAGCGCATGGATACTGTCCTGGCTGAGCCGAAGCGAGAGCGTATGCAGGTTTTTCAAGGACCGAAGAAGTGTCGTCATACGACCCCAGTCGCGCCGATACCAATTGGATAAGTAGAGACTTGTCAATGTGGGGCGTAGTAGGGTCTCGAGTATGTTCAAAGAGCCCCCGTTCGTCTTGAGAGATGTAAGATTGGGGGTGTGCAGCTTGGATAATATGGAGACGGAAGATTCTTCGCACGAGGAAGTGAACTCATAGTGCATGCGAGTCAACTGGGGCGCAACAAGCATTTCGGTAAGCATGGGGCCCAACCCCTCGGCAGTTTCGGAGGATAAAACTAGGAAAAGGGAACTTATGCGCGACAGTTGAAGCAATGCCCGGTCCAGTCCGTCCGATTCTTCATGGCGGCAGGAATTCCAAAAAATATCGAGAGGAAGCGTCCCCGACTTTCTGATTAGGAAATCCACAGTTCCACGGGTATCCGGTGCAATGCATGTGAACAGGCTGCGGGTTTGCTGCACGATGTAATACCATTGCGTACAAACGCATTGAAGTGTTTGCCACGGATAGGCGGTGGGCCGGCGTCGCTCGTTGTGACTATAGTCGTGTGTGATGAAAGGACTCCATAGATCCGGGTCGTCGGTAGTAGATGCAAACTTGCCCCAAAATTCATTGCTGAAAATGAGAAAGATGTCGCGTAGAATCTCGGTGGGAAGACGGGAGATAGGAGCCAAGGAGTTCATTTCACCGCTCAATCCGCTGACCTGGGACCAAAGGGCGTACATTTCCTTCGCATGTTGTTCTTCAAAATGTACGCGTGCACGCCTGTGTGCAGCTTCACGCTCGGCAATCTGTTGGAGAATATCTTTTTTAGTCTGCTCAAGCCGCGTGAGGTCAGGAGTAATTTCCTGTTGGCCCGACGTGTATGTTGGACGATGATCCATAGTGAAGCTACAAGCTGTCAGCCCAAGGAATAAGATGCTTGAGTATCCGCTCACCCCTCAAAGCTGTGAGCAGATAAATGAATGATGAGCGTCGGAGCTAAGCCAAGAACGTTGTGTTGTGGCCAAGTTGTGGCGCGTGAAGAAACTTCGGCATTTTAGGCGCTTTGTTCAAGTTTGACCGCCTTCTGAAACAGTCACTGAGGCCAGCACTAACAGCCTTTGTGATTATATAGAGCTTCCTTCTACGATAGATACATTATACTTCCAGCAGTTTATACAGCATATTAAGACGGCAAGGCGGTGTGCCAGCATATAACATATATATACGCGTACGTCGACGACATAAGAAGTGACTGTGCGGGGTTTCCACAGTAGCATAGTCCTAGTAAAACGGAACTACGTACGCAATATGGACTACCTTAGCGATGTTTGCGTCCATAAGAAATTGCGTCTCGTCTTGTGTGAGGGCAGTTCTCCTAGGATGCATAGAGAGCTCGAGCCTTTCTAACATCTCTGTAGGCCCTCTGGTAAAGTTTTGGCGAGACTGTAACACAGATAGCAGGGGCCCAAGCTTTTTCAGATCCCGCTTGCGTACAGGCCTCAGATCGAGGACTTTCATAAGGGGTAGAACAAGTGGTTTGGTGCTGTCCGGCTGAGGTACCTTAAGCATGGCTGCCAAATCTCTAAATTCGACTCCGCCAATATGAAGGGTATAGAGGTTCGGCATCGAGTGAAAGATCTTTCGCCACCCGGGCAATGGTACCGTTCTGACACAACCCTTGATCCATACGGTCGTGACGTGAGCTAAGTTGAACATGGGAAGTGCCTTGGTGAATGAATCCTGGGCGGTAAGAAAACGTAGATCCAAAAAGGAGCCATTCTCGGGCACCCATTCCTTCCTGTAATCCAGCGAATCTTGCTCAGATGTCCAGAAACCTATATGAAAATGGTGGTCTCCGTCTTCCTCTTCGAAGTCGCTTGGACCATCAAAAGCAATAGTACGCGGAAGGAATGAGGTAGCTAGCGCTGTCGAATTCATCTTGTTCTTCAAGGCTTTCCTCAACGCATCGTCAAGCTTGTTAGAGTAGCGCTGATCCGTGTCATCCCGGTCATACCAACACTTGATGTCGACCAAAGCCGGACAGTCTATATGATTTAGGAACTGCGCAATACCTTCGCTCATGGTCCTGTCGTAGATGACTAGCGAAGTGAGTTTGGGGAACGCTATGCCTTTGGCGGGTGTGAACGTATACGGGCCTCTCCTGCTAAAGCGCAGCGAGAGAGTTTGGAGGCCTGGTAAAGATCCGAGGATGGTTGTCAGGAGTCCCCAATCGCGGCCTATCCAATTACGCATGGTAAGGCTCGTCAAAGTGGAACGAAAGAGGGACTTGATTAAGCTCGGTGAGCCTCCGAACGTCTCAAGAGAAGCCAGCTTAGGGGCTCGAAGTTTCTCCAATGGTTTTAGAGTGCAGCGACGAGGTACTTCGTGGAGCCAGCAGTCTATACTGGTCAATTGCGGAGCGTCGATTGCACCAGCGCCCAGGAAATTTATACGGTTACGCACCCATGGGGTGATTGCGAGCATAAGCGACTTAGCTCGCGACAGATTGGATAATGCAGTATCCAGACCATCATCCAGATAGGACGAGAGCCAAACTATGTCCAAAGGGAGCGTTCTTGAATTCTTGACTGCAAAGTCCACGATCTCGCGAGTATTCGGAGCTATGGACGTAAACAAAGCAGGAGTGCCCCGTACAATAGTATGCCATAGCTTACAAACGCATTGAAGCGTCTGCCAAGGGTATATGGTACGACGACGACCTGAGATGTCTTCAAGGGCGCAAGGGCCATACCTGGTGCCAGTGTACGTGTCTTCGCGAGGCGGACTAACGGCTCTGGGGCGTTCATCGGTCTCGTCGTCCTCCTCGTCCCAATAGCCGAATCCAATATAGTCTCCGTGAGCAGAGGACTTCAGTTTGTCCCAGAAGTCATTATTGAAAATGATGAAGATAGCGGACAGAAGCTCTGGGGGAAGACGTGCTATAGGAGCAAGAGAGTTCATCTCGCCATGCACTCTTTGTATCTGCGCCTTTAATGCACGGAGATCTCGACGATATTCTTCCTGAAGCTGCACTTGCGCACGCTTATATTCGACTTCGCGTTCTGCCATTTGTTGGATATACTCTGCTTTCATGTGTTCGAGGTAGGCGCGACCGTGACAAACGGCATACTGATCTAGTTCCTGACTCATGGTGTACTGACAAAAACATGTAAGAAAGCAAGTGGATGTAATATGTGGGACCTACTCTATACAATACGTGATGGCTAAATCGTCCGTACTATGTCTGGTGAATAGTGTCGTGTTTAGAATTGTGGTTCAAGTTGAATAACGCCACTGAACCGGCGGCTGGAGCTGAAGCGCTGAATCCCGATCACGTGCACCGCACCTAGCTAGCCGCGTCGCGCCAGTATAGCTACGCAGAACGTCGCAGTCAGATCGGTGCAGTGCCAGGTTCTTGCTCTTGTTACGGTGGACGTTTAGCCATGTTCACGAATCATGATTATCGCGGCTTTACGAATGTAAGGCGAAGCCGGATATAACATATGTACTAACAATATAAACCGCGAGTGCGGCGATGACCAGATCTAGGGACAACATACTAGCCCGAGTCGCGTCGTCTAACGCATGTGTACGGAGGAGACCACTTTGGCAATATTTGCATCTCTTAAAAACTGTGTGTCCTTTTCAGAGATTTTCTCGCACCAACTTGTAGAAATCTCAAGTTTGTCCAGAAGTTTTGTAGGCCCCAAAGCATACTCCTGACGAGCTTGCAATACACAGACAAGGCTCTTCTTCAATGTATGCATATTTTGCTTGTTTACGCACCGCAAGTCGAGGATCCTCAATAGAGGTAAAACCAGTGGCTTGGGGCTGTCCGGCGGGGATACTCGAAGCATGCTTGCCAGCTCACGGAAATCCTGTATATGTAAAGTGCGAACGTTTGGTGTTGAGCGGAAGAACCTCCGCCACGAAGACAATGGAGCGCCTTCGGTACAAGCGTCGATCCATAGAATGGTAACCTGAGCAAGGTTGAACATGGGAAGGGCCTTTGTCAATAGCTCTCGCACACTGCGAAGACGTGGAGCAAAGAAGGATCCCTCCATAGGCTCCCATTTGGTCTTCTCACCCAGCGCATATGAATCTTGCTCTGTTGTCCATACCCCAAGGATAGTGTAATCTTCTTGTCCCTCCCTCGATACCCATGAATTCCGGAATGCAACGGTACGTGGGATAAACGAGGCCGACAGTGTCGTGGTCTCCATCTTGGTCCCCAAGGCTCTCGTCAAGGCAGGATCTAGCTGGGTGGAGCGTCGTGAATCCGTGCTTGACCAGCACTTGATGTTCGCTAGCAGAGGACAAGTAACATGGTCCATGAACTGTGCAAGGCCAGTGCTAGTGTCTTCGTCGTAAAGGACGAGATATGTGAGTTTAGGGAGTGTAATGTTCTTGGCGCGCATATGCGTATGGGTGCCTTTTCTGCCGAAGCGCAGTGAGAGCGTGTGGAGGTTTACCAAGGGTTCGAGGATCGTTGCCATAGATCCCCAAGCAGGGCCTGTCCAATCGGACATATAGAGGCTAGTCAAAGTGGGGCGAAAGAAGGTCTTGTTTAAGGTTAGCGAGCCTCCATTCGTCCTAAGAGAAGAGAGCTTGGGAGCTCGTAACTGACTCAACGTTGTGAGAGTGCAGTATTCAGGTACTTCATGGAGCCAATATTCTATACTGGTCAATTGCGGCGCCTTGACTGTGGTGGTGCCGCTGGTGTTGAGCTGAACACGCACGCGAGGTGCCAGTGCGATAACCAACGATCTTGCACGCGACAAGTTGGCTAAGACATGATCCAGACCATCTTCACCACGAGAGGAAACCCAGAGTATATCTAGAGGACGGGTACCCGCCTTCTTGATTGCGGCATGTACAGTTTCGCCGTTGTTCGATGCTATGCAGGTAAACAAAGCAGGGGTGTCTTGTACAATGTGGTACCATCTCTTGCAAACACATTGAAGGGTCTGCCAAGGGAATGGACGATGGTAATGACTTGGAGGTTCTGCCTGACTGATGGCGCCGTGCGAGTAGCCGATCACATCAGGTTCAGAGGACGCGCCAAAGTGTATACCAGCAGAGGAATCCGAATCGTCGCTGGATGAGTCGGATTCGTAGAAATTATTGTGAGACTCATTGGCCGACGCTCTGAAATTGTCCCAGTATATGCTGCTGAAAACAGTGAAAATCGCAGATAGAAGTTCCGGTGGAAGATGGGCAACGGGCGTAAGAGAATTCATCTGGTTGCTCAATTTGCCAATTTGTGAGTAGAGTGCAGAGATATCTCTGTTATACTCCGCCTTTAGCTGTGTAAGAGTGCTACGATAATCCAGTCCACGGTCCACAATCCGTTGCATGCACTGTGCTTTCGACTGCTCAAGGAGAGCACGGCAAGCGATATTGTGCTCCTTCGAGTTACGTTCCATGGTGCAGCTAAAAGAGAGGGTAAGAAAAGGACTCGTGCATTCAAGGAGCTTACATTCTTCGCTATGTAATAGCTGGGCCAATCATGTGGCTTCTGGCAGTATGGCGGTCGAAGTTAAGCAAATGGTTGAACGTTGAGATTCAACTTTCAAGGCGCTTAAACTGAGGATCGGCGAATGCCGACGTCTTCGACGCGTCGTGGCGACGCGTCACCGCATCACCAGCCACAGTCGCTCGAATTCCAACTGACCAAATGTCGAGGCGAGCGTTGTCGACTTGCTTGCCGATGAATGCGGTCGTCATCGAGCGGATGAAAGCGAAGACCAACTATAACCTATCGCGCCCGTTTGGAAGCCGGATGCTGGCTTCGTGCTCGGCAGGCCCCCAGCCAACTGCTAGCTGATTGTGCTCTAGCGGTTCGCGCACAGGCTACAGAGCGATATCATCATGGTAGGACGCCAAATTTAACTAGGATCAGCAGATGACGGATATTTTCTGAGCTTGCGTGTACTGTCACGTCCAAAAACTAGAGGGATTCTGGTCGATAGAGTGGAAACATACGGCCTATCCCATTTACGTAGTCGTCACTACCTTAGCAATGCTTGCATCTCGGAGAAATTGTGTGTCCTTTTCCGAGAAGCGTACGCAATAATCCGCAGAAAGCTCGAGCCTATCCAGAATATCTATCGGTTCCGAAACGTAGTTCTGACGAGCTTTGAGTACGCGGATTAGAGGTTTCAGTGTGGACAGATCCTTCTTGATAACACCCCGCAAGTTGAGGATTTTCAAACGAGCAAGCGTAACGGGTTGAGAGCTGTCTGGACGGGGTACTCGAAGCATGCTTGCTAGCTCTCGGAAATCCCGTATACGGAGAGTGTGCACATTTGGTGTTGAGTGCAAGAATCTGCGCCATGTGGATAGCGGAGTTCCTTCAACACAGCTGTCGATCCATATAACCGTGGTATGGGTGAGGTTGAACATGGAAAGCGCTTTAGAGAATAAATCTTTTATGCGGCGGAGGCGTAGAGCTGTAAAGGAGCCCTGTACGGGCTCCCATTGAAATTCGTCGTCACTTAGGATGGATGAATCTTGCTCCGAAGACCATACACCTAGATTAACATAGGACTGGTCTCCTTCTGATGGAATACAGGAGTTACTGAAGGCAATAGTAAGTGGAATGAAAGAGGTATATAGCGCCGTTGTGTCCATCTTGGTCTTCAACGCTTTCCTTAAGGCACCATCAAGCTGATTCAAGCGTCGCTCACGCATGTCTGACCAACACTTGATATTTTCCAGCGTCGGACAACTGACGTGGTCCAGGAATTGGGCAATACCCGTGCTGATGTCTTCGTCATAGAGGCGTAAGGAGGTGAGCTTGGGAAGCATGATATTTTTCGCACCGCCGGACATATACGTGTCCTTCCTGCTGAAACGCAGCGACAGAGTGTGGAGATCTACCAAAGGTTCAAGAATTGTTGTCATGTACCCCCAGTCACGGCTCGACCAGTTGTTCATGTCGAGACTTGTCAGCGTGGGGCGGAAGAAGGTTTGACATCTGGAAAAAGCCCACTTGGTCGAATAGGACCAAGAGGACTATACTTCACTCTTATCAACTATGCTTTACTACCATTAGCTATCTTACACTATCCTTCACTATTCTCTGCTATTCATCACTATTTCCAACTATTTGTGACTATTAATAGCAAGAAATAGTTGAAAATAGCGGAGAATAGTTGAAAATAGTGAATCATAGTGAATAATAGTAGCAGATAGTTGATAGTAGTTGAAGATAGCTATGTTAGAACTATTATGTACTATACATGTAAGTGGGCTTTTTCCAGATGGCCTTTAATCAGCTTCAGTGGACCTCCGTTCGTCATGACAGAAGTAAGCTTAGGGGTTCGCATCTTTTCCAGCAGTGTGAGGACATAGTCATTGGGCACTTCATTGAGCCAGTACTCTATGCAGGTCAATTGCGGTGCGTCGATCGTGCCGATGTCCGCGGTGCTCATCTGCCAACGCACCTCTAGGGAGAGTGCGATGACCAACGATCTCGCGCGCGATAGATTGGCCAAGACGCGATCCAGTCCGTCATATCCATGAGGGGAAACCCAGAGTATGTCAAGAGGGAGTGTTCCAGCTTTCTTTATAGCAAAGTCCACGATGTCACGGGTACTTGGAGTTATGCATGTAAAGAAGGTAGGGTTGCCGTGCACAATACAGTGCCATGACTTGCAAACACGCTGGAGCGTCTGCCAAGGATATGTGGTGCGATCATGACCTAGGAACCCTGGAAGGGTGAGTGCATCGTAGTCATCATTGGTATCTTCGGAGTCGTACGACCTATCACTGGATTCGTTGGAGAATCGTTCGGATTCGTAGCCGGCGGAGTCGGAATCAGAGATGGCAGTGTAAGACTCGTGGGCATTTGTAAGATCACGCGGTGCAATGAGTAGACAGTCGTCTGTATAAACGTGCTACTATTGTACAATGCGTGATAAAGTGTGTCCTCCTGCCTACGAGCGCCAAGGGCCTTAAGGGCCCGGTGCTATACAGTTCATGCCATAAAAGGCAAGGCGCATCAACGCCTCAATGCGGCCTGATGGCGCGCCCGTAGGCGGGCGCTAATGACTAGCGCCCCATTGATACGGGTCCCTTACACCCTCCCCCTCAAGGCGAGACCCACGGTCGCAGCCATCGTAAACGACTACTGAGAGTCCATGAGGTCAGCATCCGTCTCTGGCCTGACCACTCGCATTCCCCATGCGTCCACTGCGGCCGCGGTGCCGGAGTGATCCCACGGCGAGTCGTATTCGAGGAGCTCGCGGGACGCAGCGCCGGCCATCTCGTTGAGATGTGTCACCACGTTGGTGACGTCCATCGGGTAGTTGTCGAAGTGCCAATTCAACGGATTGGTGCGCGGCAGCAGCACTATCTGGCTCTCGCGCATGGCGTCGGCGACGACGTGGACGTACTCGATGACGTCGGTCATGAGCCCGGAGGGCGGCCCTGTCTGGGCAACGCGGTAGAACCCGCGCAACACCTGCTCGTTGGTGATGGCACCGGCTTCGTCGAAGTCAATGCCTGGCACGTCGGCGTGGTTCGACTCAATCCATTCGCGGACGCGCTGTAACTGCCCGGCGTCGACATTGGCGACTTGGCCGCGCGACTGGCCGTTGGTATTACCGGCTACGCGAACGTCGGCCTCGGCGTATGGCTCGTCGAGTATCTCGCCCGCTTCCGGGCCGTCAGCATGGTGCATAGATGCATCCGGCAGCAGGGCGTCGTCCTGCGGGGCCTGCTCGGTGCCCACACCCGGGGTTGTATCCCCATCGCCGTCCATGGGCTCGTCCTCCTCCTGGCCGGGGGTAGTGGTGTTTTGGTTACCAGCCGGAGGCAGAACATTGTCCTGCTGGGTATTGCTACCCGCGCCCATGTCAAGGCGTTCGGCCAGTGTGCGCCGAGTGGGCTGTTGGTCACCGGCGGCCGGTCTGGGGTTCGGTGGAGGAATTGCCCAGGACGGCTTCTTCTTCCGGTGTTTGAGCAGTACATGCTGGGCAGTGGAGCGGGCTCTGCCTGAGACGGCATCGGCCTGGGCAATCCAGCGGTTCCATAGCTGTAGCGCCATCCAGTTGCCTGGCCGCTCGCGGGCCTGTGCGAACGCCCCGTACTCCTGAGGGTTCCGCGGCATCCGGTACCGTGCCTTCGAGCTGTCCCAGAAGTCTTTGAGATCGACTCGGGACATGTCGTTGTAGTGAGGAGGCAGGTCGCGCCGCAAAGCGGCGGGGAGCGGGGCGTCCTCCTCCCCCCCGAAAAGCGGAGTCCGGGGGTCGGCAGCGTCAGCGACGGCCACCACACTCTGGCGTGCATCTACAACGCCCTCGCGACCATTGGCCGGTAGACCATAGTACCCGTTAGGGTACATGCGCAGCTCGGCGGGCCGCCACCGCTGACCCGTAAGAGGGTTGATGTCACTGGTGGTGGGGTCCCGTGGCGGGAGCGGGCAACGCGCATCGAGTACATGCTCTCCGACGCGCACATAGTTGCCTTTGCGGGATACGATGTACGGGTTCGTGCCATCGTACATGGTGACCAGCTCATCGGTCAGCCCTGAGCTGTGTCGCTCACGCGGAGCCTGTGCAGGCTCGTGGGGTGGAGGCAGCTGGGGCTGCGGGGCTTTGCCCTTTTTCTTACGCCTGGGGCGATCGTCCTCGTCGTCGTCGTCGTCGTCGTCGAGGTCCGAATAACTCCAGGTGCCGACGACGCGCGCAGGCGGTGGTGCGGGTGCGTCATCGACCGCCATGGCGTCCTGCGGGAGGACGTCAGCGGCCGCCTGTGGCGCAGTCTCGCGCTGCTTCCCTTTGGGACGCGACGATCCGGAGCTCCCGGATGGCCCTGCAACGGGCGCAGACTGTCCATGTCTGCTGCCACCATACGACGGTGGCGACCGGTCACGACGACTGGTCCGTGCGCCATCGCGCGATGGGGACCGATAACGACGGGGCGGGGACCGGGAACGCGATGAGCGACGACGGTCGCGGTCGCCACCCATGTCCACGATTGAGCGCATGCGGGCGACCTCATCGGCCAGCCGATCGCGGTCGTCCTCCACGCGATCGAGCTCCCGGCGCAACGACTCGTTCGTCGCCTCCAGGTGTGCAGTCGCCTGCTGCACGGCTGCCTCGACAGCCCTCTGCACTGCCGCATCGACGGCATAGGAAAGTCTCTGCTCCCGGGCCATGATCGCGTCCTGGTAGCTGGCATCGCAACGATGCCGGAGTTGGTGGTCCAACATGGCGCGGCATGTGGGACACACGCCGCCCTGATGGACGATGCCGAACTCGTGGTCGTAGTACCACAGCGTCGTAGACGACGCGGAGCCCGTCGAGGGCTCATGGCGACTAGAACGTCGCGCTGATTCGCGCCGTTCGTCGTCGCGCCCGCCAGAACGGCGGGCGGTATCGCGCCCACGGTTGGAGTGGGCACTGTCGCTGGCGCGACTGGGGCTCTGGTCCTGTCCGGCGGTCATGGCGGTGTGCGGTTTGCGGCGAGGTGGTGGTTGAGGAGAAGGAGGAGAAGGGAGGCGCGTCGTGCCCAAAGGAAATGCGCGGCGATCAGCTGATCGCGTGGCTGGGCGCCTGCGATTATCCTGCAAAATTTCGAGCGCTCAATGACGCCGCGGTCGTCCGCGGCCTCTCTTCGGCCGACCTGGACCACGTTTCGGCGCTTCCTTCGTGGAAGGAGAAGTCGCACCAGATCTGGATGCGACGGCCTCGTTAGGATGCCTTTTGGGGAGAGCACGCCAGTGCTTCACCCCGACCAGCTCAAGGTAACGGTCGAGGGCCTCCAGGTCCTTGCACTCGGAGTATGGCTCCCAGGTGGTGTCTCCCGCCGCCCACCGTATATGGAATTCAACTTTTCCATTGGCCCATCGATGGCCCAGGATCGAATCCACGACCCACTCGACATCGTCCGGGAGGCCGATGTCGTAATATGCCCTTGTCTCCCTCTTCGGGAAGAGTACATCGTCGTTGGGCTCGTGCCGCCGCAATAGGCTGGCATGGAACGTGGGGTGAATACCCCGCTTGAGTAGGTCCTCCGACAGTTGCAGCGTGTACGCCGATTTGTCCGGCTGGGCGTGCGTAATCGCATAGGGCCCTATGAACTTGGGTATGAGCTTGCGAGCTCGACCCTTGGGGAACGTTAAGTTCTCCGTGGACAGGTAGACCATGTCGCCATCTTTGAGTGGCGCAAGTTCACCGCCGGAGACATGCTCATCGCGTCTCCGTTTGTTCGCGTGGTGGGTTTGTACCACCCTGCTCGCGATGATAGCATCGTGTGCCATTGTGAGGTTGTCGAGAGCTCGCTGGGCGAACTGTCGCACACCGGGCACGGCGGCCTCTGCATCTAAGGCCGGGACCATGCGGGGCAGTACCCCGTAATTGAGTTCGAACGGAGCGAACCCCGTCGAGCTGCTGATGCTCGAGTTAATTGCAAACTCAACCATCGGGAGGTGCTCGACCCAGTCGGACTGGTCCGGTTTCACGCACCCCCGCAAAATCTGACCAACAGAGCGGTTTGCTCGCTCAGTAGTCCCGTCCGTCTGAGGATGGAAGGCTGTGGACATCAACAGCCGGGTGCCCAATAACCGGTGCACCTCCTGCCAAAACTTGGCAATGAACTTGCTGTCGCGGTCCGATACGATGGAGTCCGCGACCCCATGGAGACGAACAATCTCCTTGACATACAACCAGGCCAACTGCGTGGCCGTGATTGTCGTTTGGACGGGTATCAGATGTACCATGGACGTCAAACGACATACCACCACCCATAGGTAGTCATAGCCGTCAACTCGGGGAAACGGGCCGACAAAGTCCATGGCCAGAGAGCCCCACGGACGGGTAGGGATGGGCAGGCTGTGTAGCAAGCCCGCCGGACGCAAATTGTCCGGCTTGGTGGTTTGACACACCCCGCAGGAATCGCACCATTTCATCACATCCTTCCCAAGCGATGGCCACCAGTACCACCGCCGGATATAGTCCGCAGTTTTGCGCGGCCCATAATGCCCAATTGTAGTATGAGCGTGCTCAATGAGCACGTCGATCAGTGATCGACCACCAAGTTTAGTGCGCGGTATGCACATCACTTGGTCACCGGTACGATTCTTCGACCATAGCAGCCCGTCTCGCTCGGAGAACTGTGCATGTTCTTGCACCGCAGCCTGGACTTTGCTGAAAAGCGGGTCCGCTTTGTAGCCTGCTTTGACCGCAGGCAAGAACTCGTCATTCTTGCCCAGCAACCCCGGCAATGGGGTTAGGTCCTCTTCGGGGACCATGGCCATGGGGTCATGGCTAGCAGCTTCGGAAGCTGCAGCAGCCTTGCGCTGCATTTCCTCAGCCTCTTGGTGCCGAGCTTCGAGCTGCGAACGAGTGACCATCGTGCGCTTCGGCAGAGGTTTGTCCGACGGCTTGGGCCCGACGCGCATTGCGCGCACCTCAGCCAGCCGGCCGTGAGGTAGATCCTCACCCTCGGGATCCAGGCGCGTGTCCACTGACACGTAGTCGTCGTATGGATGGGCTTCCCCTTCCACGTCATTGAGGTAGTACCGAGACAGACAATCTGCCACTTTGTTGGTCTCCCCTTTGACGTAGATGATCTCGTAGTTAAAACGAGCCATGAATTCCATCCACCGTGCTTGCCGCTGTGATAGCCGCGGCTGGTTCTTAAAGAACTCTAGTGACTTGTGGTCCGTCACTATGCGAATGGGACGTCCAAGTAGCTTGTCCTCCCATTTCGCTAGAGCTTCCAAGATGGCAATCATCTCAAGCTCGAACACGCGGTACGCGTGCTGCGCGGTGGTGAATTTGCGAGACATGAATCCCGCGGGCCTGCACGTTTTCCAATCGAGACCCTGGCCTAGTACGGCCCCGACGCCTGCCGTAGAGGCATCGCACACGACCCATATGTGCTCGTCTTTTGTTGGGTCGATAGGTTTCAATATCGGAACCCTACAGGCGAGCTGCTTGATGGAGTCAAAGCACCGCTGATGCAGCGGTCGCCACTCGAATGAGTGGCCATTCCGCGAGATCGCGGACAGCGGTCCAGTGAACGCTGATACGTCAGGCATGAAGTGCGCCAGGTACTGCACTAGTCCCAGGAATCGCTGGATGTCCCCGTAATCACGAGGAGTGCGCCAGTCGCGGACGCGAGCCATCTTGTCTGAGTCCGCGTGCAGACCGCGGTCGTCGATCAGATGACCCAAGCAATCCATCTTCTTGGAGTACAGGTCGCACTTTTCGGCCTTCAAGTACAAGTTGTGCTTTCGCAGCAACTCGAACACCTGCTTGAGGTGTTCTTCGTGCTCATTTACCGAGCTCGAAAAGACGAATATATCGTCTAAGTACACATGAACGAAGAGGCCGATGTGGTCGCGGAAAACATGGGTCATGAGCCGCTGGAACGTGGCTGTGGCGTTGCAGTCGCCCTGCTGCATGACATTGCTGAGCATCGTGCCGTAGACGGTGGCGAATGCCGTCTTCCAGACATCGTCTGGAGTGACACGGATTTGCTCGTATGCGTCCGACAAGTCGATCTTGGATCGTACGGGCGCACGCGCCACATCCTGCCTGATTTGCTCCTGGTCAGGAAACGGGGTGACGTCTCGCACTGTGTTGTCGTTGCGCCGTCTGCAATCGACAACCGTGCGAAGACCCCCGCTCTTCTTTGCGATACAAAGAAGCGGTGCCGCCTGCGGCACGGTGGCTGAAATCCACCAGTCCGCGTTTGTGTATTTGCGGATTTTCTCGAGCAAGAGAGGCTTGACTGCCTCGGCGCACCGCGGTAACCGATAGTGATAGACGAACTTGTCGTCGATCAGTGGTATGCGGTGATTAACCTCCCTCAGTGGGGGTAGGCGTTCAGGGACGCCACTCGTGATGTCCGCATAGTCCTCAAACCAGTGAGTGCGGAGGTACGTAAGGTCCGGATCCTGCGTCCCGCTAGCGGGCACAGTCGAGACTGCTTGCAGTCTCGAAGGCGCGTACTGCGCCTGCACTGATTGTGCGGACAACGCGGCTAGCGTGTCGTCTTCGGACATGTCCTCGTCAACGAGTCAATGCTCCTTGGTAGACACAACCGGGGCTCTGCGCGGTTTGGGTACCGGTGCGCGTGCTCCCGTTTTGCGCTCCACTGGCCGTTCCTCCCCTTTGAGCACAGGCACTAAGTGCGTGCCGAAGCGGATGGCGTTGGCCGCGAAGTCCAAAGACATGCCAGAGGCCCGCATAAACGGGACTCCAAGGATCACATCATAGTGATCCAAATTGACGACGTCAAGATACGTCGGGAACTCGGCGTTGTCGAGTACGACGCTGGTGCGAGCACCGAAGTTGATGCGGGACCGGCTGCCGACGCAGCCAAGCTGCAGTCCAATGGGCTGTGAGAGTGAGGCCACCGGGACTTTGGCAATGTGCACAAAGTCAGGGCTAATGCAGTTGATGGTACTGCCAGTATCTAGCAAGGCCTTGGCTTTCAAGCCATTGATCTCGCAGTAGACCATCATGCACGACTCCTCCTTGGCCGGACGGTCAATAACTTGACCATTGGTACGCATGGCGGCGCGGTACACGCGTCGATCCGTCGCAGCAGCAAACAGCTGCACGCTCATCGCGTTGAGGTGCTCAACGTCACCTGTGACTGATTCCATAGCGTCGTCCTCATCGTCGACACTGGATTGATACCCTGGTATCAATTCCAATGCAGGCATAGAGTCGCCGGAATCGGAGGATTGGTCCGCTAGTGGGTCATCCTCGGGAGTTGTCTCCTGAGGCCTCAGAGGGCCTCCACCGTATGGTATGAACCCGACTTCCTGACGAATCCGCAGGAAGTCATCCCGAGCGGAGGGCACCACTGGCTGGTAGCTGAGACGATCAGCCTGCCCGGACGCGTGGAAAGCCCGCCATCTGTAGGCCGAATTCCGCTCGCGCACCCGCGCATGTACCGCCAGCTCTCGGAGCGATCGGTACGACGCGCCGTCTTCGACCGCCATGCAC